>CABHPP010146351.1:0-75821 GCA_902168425.1 Peromyscus attwateri
AATCTGGCTGCCGACCCCCGGTCTCACCTCGCCGGGCTCCTCTTTAGCCCAGAGCTGGTTGCTAGGTTCAACGTTTCATCCGGCTGGCCTCAGTTCTCTCACCCGGGAGAACCTGAAGTTGCATACATTTCCCAGCCCAGATCATTCTGGATGCTACTTTACAAAACTTGGGGCGTGTTTGTAAAGAAAGTGCTGCCAGCCCTCAGTGTTAAGTCACCATATATCTTTATTGGCAAAGGATGTCTGGGGACACACGGTGGACCTCCTCCACCTTGCCTTTTCATTATGTCACTGGTGGCTTCTGTCTGGAGTTAGGGAAACACCCTTAGCCATCCAAGGCGGGTTCTTGAGTTTGCAAAATGATCCTTCATATTTACCATGCTGCTGAAGCTAGTTAATGAAGTACACTTTGCCAAGCAAATCACAATGTGTCAATGGCCCCGCATTACTGTGATCAGTCAAGAAATCCTTTAAGGTGTGAATAGATGTCGGCACCAACACCATCTAATGTTCTGAAGACTACTACAGAGTAGCCATTTAAGGGGCTTAAACCACATAGCATATGGTGCAAACATATCTGTTTCCTGCTCATGCATATAGTATGTGAAAGTCATTGCTCAGACTTCCACATAGCCACCCAAACACATGAGTCCAGGAAAAGTCATTTCACATACTGACTCTTGCTTCCAATACCCCCTCCAACGTAGGTCATAAGATGCCAGAGAAGGGGACATTGCGGGTAGAAGGTGAAATAGATTTAATGGCAGAGGCACTATTTTTTTTTTCCTTCAGTGGCTAGAACTGGAGAAGATCCATGGTGTCTCCCCCGGGGTTGGAAAAGCAGATACAGAGCTTGTGTTTGGAGAAAGTTGGTGTGTGTAAAACCCTTACTCAACACTCAGCAAGCGCTGGGAACCACCCCAAGTTGCCTAATGTCTGAAATTAAAATACACTAATGTCATGTGTTTGGCTGTTGTCGTATCTGGCTTGCTTTCATGTTCACACATTCTACATAACCTACTGTAGCGATGGGGGCAATCCAGAAGTGAAGGGGGAACAAAACCTGGCCTTTAAATCTCTCCCCTGAGTAATTCTATTTTGTCTCTAGACTAATGTTTAAAGTAACTGTCACTCCTAAACACACAGCAAGAATCAGCAACCTAAGGCTCATGAGCAAAAAGAAATCACTTTTGTATTAAGAATTTGCCACTGCTGATCAGCAGTTTTTCACGCTGTGGATTATGTATTTCAACATAGCTGGCAATTTCTCATTATAGTCGTGAACCAGCCATGAATAGTCAGCTTTGGTGACTGTCTGAGAAAGGGAAAGTCCAAGAAACACATTATCCATGTACTTGGCTGCTAAATATGTCAAAATGCCCTTCATGCAAATTGATAGGTAACCCCTGGAGGCATTTTAATATCAAGATTGGCAAGACTTTGCCCTGAAAGGGGGTATCGAGCCGGTGAGCAGGGTGGGGGGTGAGGAGAGAATGAGCACTGTGGGGTGGAATTTGGTATGTGTCTTAAATTAATGAGAAAAGAATTGGCCTTGGCAGACAGCCCACCAGCTCTGTTATCACTTTCTCCTTGGTGTTTGCTACCCCGCAATTAAAAAAGCATGTTCCATTTCCTCTCCTATTGATGACTGTCCAGTAATTGAGATCCATGTGCTTTCCTTTGAAAGGTCATGATTAACTTTTTGCTAACTCTGTGTGTGGTCCACCTTTGCCTTTGCCATTCTGAGTGAGAACAACAAATACTGAGGACCCCCACACACACACACACACACACCTGTCCTAAAATATGTGCTATCGCCTTTGCTTCTCATAAACCAAAGAAAGATTAATTTGTTCTTTTCGTCTTATGGTTCACAAAGTTTGAGGGTGAATAGAGTGGACAGAAAAGCTGGATGTGGGAGAATACACCTGTAATCACAAAGTGGAAGCAGGAGGAGTACAAGTTTCAGGCCAGCCTGGGCTACATAGTGAGTTCAAAGCTAGCCTAGGACATATTACAAGACTTGCCTCAATAACAGCACAATAAAGTGTGTGTGTGGTAGTGGTGGTGGGAGGCGGGTAACTGGGCTTCAGCTCAGTAGTAGAATACCTACATACCAGGAGCAACGTCAGGGATGAATATCCAGAAGAAAAAACAAAGATTGGTGGAATTAGTATTCTCTCAACTGGTAATAGTTCGTTTGCTTCTTGGCCAATAATTCTCTAGGCTTTATAGCCCTCTGAACTTCCCATTCACTAGTTAGTGTATTAATCAAGTTTCTCATCATCCATGGTCCCAATAGAGAAAACAATCTGGACGGAGCTTTCTTTCAATGACAAGCACCATCTAGTGGTGGCAGGTGATGAAGCCTCCTGCTTCAGACCAACGCAAGCTAGTCTGGGGCTCATTAATGTGTGGCATCAGGACAGAGCATGACAGGGTGATAGGTGCTAACATTGCACAACTAGCCGGCTTGCTATTAACCGTGGAGTGGATGTAGGGCACAGAGCTGACCTGCAGATAAAGTATCACCGTAGAACTTTCTCAATCTTTGTGTGATTGTGACCAGGGCCCAAAGATCTGTATTTAAGTTGCTTCCATTACGTAAAATAAAAAAAAAAAAAGTGACGCTTGTTGCTACTTGCTCACTATACAGTGGAATCTATAAACACATTTTATTGGAATCTTTTTGTTATTTTATCGGAACAGAAAGGTGGAAATATTGAATATTTATCCTGAAGTTATGAAAAAACTGTAGCATTCATACACATCTCCTAAGAGACCTAAACAGAAAGGCTGTGGTAGAGTCACTGTATCCTGTTGCCCCCAGAATGGCTGATGCAAGTGTTCCTGCATTTGGAGTTCCTTTTAAATAGGCCACTCACTTGTACAAGTTTGACAAGTATTTCGTTACATAGAATGGTGGTTTTCTCTGTGCTGCTGCTTGTTTTGACTTAGAGTTGTTTTGCTGGCAAACAACATTGCAACAGAGATTCACTGAAGTTGTTACTCTTATGTCAGGCTAGCCACTGCCTTAAGGGAGAGCAAGAAACTTGGGGGGTTTTTCTTCTTGCTCTGCTACTAGTCAAGGATAAACCTGACTAGGGGGTGGAGTCAGGGGAGGGGAGGGGAGGGGGGGAAAAGGGCCAGAGGAGGGGAGGGGAGAAGGGGTGGGGGCCAGAGGAGGGGAGGAGAGATAGGAAGAGAAATTTAGATAATCAATCTGTCATTTCTTTTTTACTTGGACTCCAGAGAGTCGTATTTAGTGTGTTCATATTTAGTGTGACAAATTCCTCAATAAATTCAACTAACCTAGATTTATAATCTACGTTCTCTTCTACAAACCTTGGGTTTAAAAATAGCTGCAGCCCCTTTTTATGAGGCAAGGAGGAAGGTGAGTATGGGCTTTGCAAATTGTCAGCACGCCATGAGCTGGGGAAAATAATTTTATTTGGTTAAACATGTGTCATGAGTTGCTTTACAGTTTTAACAGCTAGTCTCTAGACCATATCCAACTGTCATTTTTAGTGCATGTGCCTAAAATCAAATATTAGAAGGGACTGTGACTGCTAAAGACATGATCCTAGCTTTGTTAAAGTCAAAAAAAGGCAAGACATCCAGTCTTTCTTAGGTGTGATTCCCTCAGCAGTAAAATGAAGGGGTGTAAATTACAACTCCATTAGGGCTACCAGAATGATTTCCCCTGGTGAGATTGGAACAATATAGTGATAGAGAGACATACAAATCTTCCAGAATGCTATCCACACGTTTGTCATCAGGTGCTGTTTGGTAACCTGAGGCAAGTCTCCCAGCCTCTCCCTCCTACAGGAATCCTCTCATAGATCAGAATAACACAGGACACAGGCCTCTCTGTTTGGGCGAGAAGAAAAAAAAAACCTTGACACAGGCTACCAAGCCACTTGAAACCTATGGCTGTGATTAAAGATTATAGGTCACATAATAGAGAATTACGTCAGACTTCTCTGCCAAATGGAGCCTAATGTGTGTGTGTGTGTGTGTGTGTGTGTGTGTGTGTGTGTGTTCATACCATCCTCTTCTCAGACACAACACAGTTGTTTGTCCTTTGTGTCCCACTGTCCTCCCACCTCCTTGGGAGATGAAGAAGCCCAGATGTCAGGCCGCTTCAAAGCTGCCCTTCCCTCTCTGCCTGTGGTTAGAATGGTGTAGATCAGCTGTTCTATCACCCGGAGGCGGGTTCTCCGGCAGGCTGACCCACCACTAGATAGAACCGGTCCCAACCCAGTCACATCCCAAAAGTACCTGGGTCTCCTCTCCAGCAACGAACAGCATTGCAAGTTCACATCTGCCAGACATTCTTTTGGTAAACGTTACAAGATGGAAATGTGAATATTAAAATCACCCCCCCCTCCCTGCCCAGGGAAAGAACATCCTGAGAACATTTGTCTTAGGATGTGCAGTTTTGTACTTCTGACCAAAGGCTGTTCAATTCCCCCACAGAACACAGGACATGGTGGTTAGGTCACCCACACAAGTAATGTATGTGTGTGTGTGTGTGTGTGTGTGTGTGTGTGTGTCCACCTTTTGCTTTTCTTTTTTTTTTTATTTTTTTTATTTTTTTGGTTTTTTGAGACAGGGTTTCTCTATGTAGCTTTGTGCCTTTCCTGGAACTCGCTTTGGAGACCAGACTGTCCTGGAACTCATAGAGATCCGCCTGCCTCTGCCTCCCGAGTGCTGGGATTAAAGGCGTGCACCACCACCGCCCGGCTCACCTTTTTCTTTCAGGCAGTGTCTCTCACTGGCTGGAAGCTCATCAATTAGGCCAGACTAGGTAGCCAGTTAGCACCAGAGAGTCACCTGTCTCCCCAGGGCCCACTGGAATTACAAACATACACCACCGGGCCCAGTGTTTTTGTTTTGTTTTAATTTGGATCAAAGTCAGGTGCTCCTGTTTGTGTAGCAAGCACTTTACCAACTAAACTATGTCCTCAGCCCAACAAATAGTTCTTAGGGACCAACCAACTTTATATCCAAAACCATCTTGTAGGAGATGGTTTTCCAAAAGCAGAGTCCCTGCTTGTGAGGCTGGCAGGTAAACACACAAGATCATTTATAGTATTTTGGAATGCTAAATGCTGTAAAGTGCTAGATGCTGTGGATACAGGGACGCAACACCCCAGTTTTCAGTGCCTGGTTAACCTCACCATCCCTCCGTAATTTAAAAAAAAAAAAAAAAGTCAGCACTGCCTTTCTTTACCAGGGAAAACACTGGGAAGTTGTGTGAGCCCTTGGCTCCAAGGAATAAAGCCTAGAGATGTGACAGAGTTGACAAGACAAGGGAGGGATGCTGTCAGGTGGATGTGGGCAGGCTGCTAAGAAATGAGGCTGGCAACTCGATGTACCATGGCTGGTTGATATCCATGGGAGGCCTGCCCTTCCCAGAAAAGAAACAGGGGGTGTGGGGGGGGGGGCAGGATATGGGGAGAGGGCCTGGGAGGAGAGGAAGGAAGGGAAACTGTGGTGGGGATGTAAAAATAAAATAAATAAATACAAAAAGAAGCGATACTGGCACACTGATCTCAACCAGAGGATGTAAGGTGTGGCAATGCACAACAGCAACTAAACAGGACCAATGGCATGTGGCAGCGCCTGGCACAGGGCAGAACTTAATACCTAATTACTTATCAAAATAAGTGCTCCTGCTCCCTCTTGTTTAGAACATTAAAAATAAAGAGGCTTACTTCCCCATAGTGTGTCTTTATGATTAAACTATTTCAGAAACCACAGTATCTCTAAGACAAGATCCTTCTTACACAGTAACTTTGAGGCTACATCAATATATTTATTTGTATGTGTACAAGATATACTGGAGAAAAGGAGCAGATAAAAGCCGCATTTGCCTCCAGGGAAGGAAATTAGATGGGGAGAAATCGCTAGAGAAGGAAGCCTTTTCATTGAGTCGTTTGTGCTTTGGGGGAATTTTAACCATATGAGCAGGTGGCTGATTTTTAGCCTAAGTTGCAACTGAAAATATATAAACAAACCCACTTACATGCCTAATGGTACTTCTATGTGAATGAGTATATGCTTTAATGCAGACCCATATAATAGACAAAATGTGACACAAAGGACCCCAGTCCCCAGTGCTGTATCAGGTTCCAGTCACATCAGTGAGGAGATGAAAACATCTTCAGAAGGATATTTTGTGTGTGTGTGTGTGAATGAACTATAAAACGTTAAAGTCGAATTTATCAAGCATCTTGCTGGACTTCTGGTCGGAGCAGTCTCATTTGAAAAATTATTCATTTTTCCATTATTAAAGCAATGTAGTTTCATTATTTTGAAACAAAGGCATGAAATAGATGGAACAGTAATTTAAAAATACCTTTCTCAGAGAAAATCACTAAATTTTTTACGTTTTTTTTTCCTCTACATAATTTGCATTTGTGGTTTCCAGCTGACTGATCATATTACATTTTTTTAAATGGTGTGGTTTTTGAGGCTAATTCTGTCTGAAGACAGTCTCAGCATATAACACTAGCTTTTAAAAACAAGCCCAGGAAGTAAGGGGGTTCATCTGGTGGCCCATCTTTCTGATTCACTGAACACTGTTCTTTGTGGTGGGTAGCTGTTCCAGCTTTGACCTTGAAGCACTGTCCCTAGTGAGGCAGCAGGTAACTGCTACACCTGCTTATGACCTTGAAGTACCTGCCCCTGGGGACCCTTCAGACCTGGGATGCATGTACAGGCCTCTCTCCTTCTCTAAACCCAAGCATGTTGCTAGAAGAAAAAAATTAAAAGATTCTGTCTCATATCACAAGAGCCAATTGCTGTGGAAGAGAAGAAAACCAATAAAAAAAAGGGGGGGGGGACCATTGTTGTCAAGATTCTATTTCTTTCTATGCTTGTCCTTGCTTTCAGAGGATCCTTTCTCTATCCAGAATAAATCCAAACTTTCCATTTTTATATTAATAATGTTCAAGTTTTTCCACAATAAAAAAAAAACGAGCCTTTCCAATAGCAATCTCTGAAGTCTCCAGAAGGAAGATGGGGCCCCACAACAATGACTCTGCCCAATCCAGAATGATGCCATGTTACCCATGAACATTACTCAATGATCAACTTTGGACTGAAAACTCTTCAGGACAGTTCCATCATACTACACTTATAGCCAAAATCTCAGACAACTTTACCCATTACTCTGAGACTGGCTGCAGAATCTACAGCTAGCCCTATTGAGACCTAACTATCTGAGCTTTCTTACAGGACCCCACAGAGACACCATTACCCCCTAAACAGCAGGAAGCAATTTTAAGAAAATGATGCCTCCTCCCAAAGGTTTCATTTTCTCCAGGTTATGAATAATGGTTATAAGGTTAGGAGTGGAACAATTAAAATTAGACTCAGTATTCTCCTTAGGAAAAGAAAAGGGGGAATGGATAGGTATAGGATATTAAGGTAGATTATTGTATATACTAGTAAACTAATTTAGTAAAATATCAGCCTTAGATAATTTGCATAGTTATGGATTCTTGTACATTGATACAAATGTAAACTATTTTTATATTACTATTTAAGATAATTTGTATATTGATACAAATACAGAACTATATTTGACGTATTGTACATATATTTCTACTCCTATTTGTAATATCTTATATATTGATACAAATGTAAAATTACATTCTACCTCTGTTCAAGATATTTTGTATATTGATACATGTTTGGGATTGTTGTCATATTGCATATTATGCTCTACGTTTCTACCTCTGTTTAAGACATTTTGTGTATTGTCACAATTTTGAGGTCATTGTCCTTTTACTGTACATTTGTTCACAGACTGATTACCTTGTTTTTGTGAAGGCATAGTTCTTAGGTTATTTAGGTAGATAAGACTTACAGATTTATAATCACCCATGCTTGTCATATCTATAGTTATGTTAGTTAGACTGTCCAGATTTACATATACATAGGTCAGATGAATAGGTAATCTTCAAACACTTTATAGACCTAGAAAATATGGCATTTAAATGTTTTTGATAACTTAGAACTTTGTTGACGTGAGACATGGTTGCTCCTGGAAGCACCAATCTGATCCCAAGAGAACGTTGGGCTTCTAGACACTTCATTTGGAAGTTTGTCTTCATCTTGGCACATAATGGCCTGCTGGGCAAAGAACTGCCCTTGCCTCGACTGCTGACAGTATGAACAGTGTCCTTTCTGGATGAGTAAGACACAAGGAAAAGTGACTACTGAACTTTGCCAAGACAGGGTAAGATGGTCTTTCAAAATTCCTGCTTCTGAAATGGTCTGTCAGATATTCTAGGCCTTTGGTCAAATTGGATGTCCCAATGGTGCTGAGAAACTTTCGGTGACTGTCCAGGCTGCCAGTTGTCTCTGTCTATTCTCGAAAGATTTTTGAAAATTGCTTGTGTACATTTTCCTGTTTTCTCAGGTATTGTTATGTTCCTTCTCAGGTCTTTGATGGGGTTGAAGGCTGATAGTTACAGTTACAATCTTCTCGTATCTTATCTAGAACATACTAAGTACTAGATTCAGATTCTTCAGGATAGGACAGCTTTTGGAATAATCTCTGTAACATGCCATTTACCTATGTTCTGGACATCTTTGGATTTTTGTGTCTCTTGTTTGATGTTGTTCTTGTTGATTGTAGTTCCATCTTGCTTAGGTCATTACCCTTTATTTCTCCTGGACAATATTTGATAATCATTCCTATTGTATATAATTTTGTATTAGGTTAGAACTTTCTTGTTTAGACAATAGGGGGAGATGTAGTGGGTAGCTGTTTCAGCTTTGACCTTGAAGTACCTGCCCCTGGGGCATGGCCATTGGGGACCCTTAAGACCTAGGATGCACATACGCAGCTCTCTCTTCACCTCCTCGTGGTTTGGATGCTGAGATCTTGGACCAGGCAGATCAGCCTGGGACAGAACTCAGCTTTCCTGGACCCTATGATAAATCTCCCATGGTTGTAAGTTAACCCCCAATAAGTTCCTTTGCTCATTAAATAGTCTCTGTGGATTTATCCCATTAGTTCTTCACTTTTTCAGCATGGTTCCAGGCTCACCCCACTGTTGATGAACGCTCAGAGCCTGGGCTCTCTACTGACAGCAGCTTCTATCTGGCAACAAAAATCCTCATGGTCCCACAAACAAACAAAAAAATTCACAGCCCACACCTATACAGCTGCTACCACGTTCCAAGGACAGCTCAATAAGTTAGTTAGTGTACTATTCTAAGCCATTGTTGATAATGGCATCACTCCTCTTGAGAAAAATCTATCTGGCTTTCCAAACTCCCTCGTTTATGGTCACCTCTTGTCACACTTCCTTGAAGTCTGAGAAAGTCTGCAGTGGGAGTTGCCCTTTCTCTGAGAACTTAAAACATCTGACCCAGAAGAGTCAGCTTAATTGTTGAAGAAATCCACGCAAGGGCCACATCTTAATTGCATCCAATTCTCAGACTCAGCTGGACCTGCCAGAGCATGCACAGCCCCACATCAACTTCTCCTTGTATTCCTGAACACTCCATTTTGCAAATACAGAGGCTCAGAGTTTGGAAATGATGCTGTGTCTTGGTTTTATCTTCTTGTTTAGCCTGACTGCAGGCCAATCGTGGTGGGGGCACTCATCTGTAATATCAGCACTTACCAGACAGAGTTAAGAGGACCGCTACAAGTCTGAGGTCAGCCTGGGCTACTTCTAGACCAGCTAAGGCTACATAATGAGACCTTAGCTCAAAATAAATAAATAAGATTATATTTCATCATGAATAATTATAGTGAGATCTTCTGTGGTACTTGCTTCTCATTTCAATTACACACATGTACTTCCCATCCACACTCCTTTCTCCGGGGTGCATGGTGATGTACAACATATCTGAAAACCATTACTTTTGGCCTATGAACTGGTCAGGCCACAGTGTTTACTTACACTAGGACTTTCAACTTTCTGGACTTTTCATTTTAAAAGAGAGAGGGTAGATAATCTTCTCCTGGGTGTTGCAGGGCTGTTTATTGTTGGTTTGGTATCCAGCGGTGGAGCCTGGGCCTAGAAATATTTAACCCTACATTATATTTAAGTTTCTATCCTTTAAAAAATAAAGAACCAGAATATGTGGCATAAATCAGAAACTGGAAGAGGGAGATTTGGGCCATCTTATTAGTAGGTAAATTCTTTTCCTGTGAGGTCTTCTGAGTGCTGAAGCAACTTTGATCCTTTGAGGGAAGTAATCAGCCTTCTTTCTCAGTGCTCCTATTTCTTTACACATTTAGTGTGTATTGGAACCAAGAGCCCGGCGTCCTAGACCAAAGAAAGTATGAAAGGACTTGAGGAGGAGGAGGAAGAGGAGGAGGAGGAGGAGGAGGAGGAGGAGGAGGAGGAGGAGGAGGAAAGAAGGAAGGAAGGAAGGAAGGAGGGAGGGAGGGAGGGAGGGAGGGAGGGAGGGAGGGAGGGAGAGAGAAACAATAGAACAGAATAGAAGCATACTAAACAGTTCTTTCTGCCCAGTCAGTGACCCTCAAATTCTATGACTGTTTCTCTTATTCAATTAAAAATGTAAAATATTGACTGTTTACTTAAGACTTCACCTATGCTGGCAAGAGTAAAAGATAGTCCACTTAAGGAGCCACTGTTCAAAAGCTTCCCCCGGCACTGCAGTTCCCATTTGGAATAAAGAGCAAAGTAACCAAGAAGATGGAGGTGAGCTTTCCGAGAATCCCCCAAAAAAATATTCCATACAAGGTGCGGTGGAGCTGTGCTAATAAACTGATAAGCCGTCAGTGCAGACGAAGGAAACAGTCCCGTGGAATACTAAAATAATTGATCCAATAAATCCGATGTTATATTCAATAATAAATAATTGCTGGTTTTTGTCACCTGCTTCCTAATCTCCATAGAAATTTTGTAGAACGAGATTAAAAAGAAATCCTTATATTCTACGGCTGAAGAGATGGGCTCAGAAATACGATGTGACCTTCTAGAGGCATTGCTGTTGGTAACTTCTTGCCCCACCTCCATCAGCAAAACGAAACAGACAGGAAGCTTCCGCTGGTTCTTTGGCCACTGAAAGAAGTCCAAGCTACTCCGCTTAGATTAGTAGCTCTCTGTGACCCGGCTTCAGCCGGCTGGAGCGGCCACAGATCCCACATCCAGCTCAGTGTTCCACTCAACCTAGTTCCTAATCACGCCATTTATCTTCTTGGACGCAGTCCATTTCTCAGGCCATTTATGCTAATGGAGATGCTTTCGTTTCCCCCACTTCAAGCTCTACCCATTGAAAGCCTGACTCTTAAAGCTCCAGTTCAGATCTGCTCCAGCCTTGTTATCGTCACTCATTAGTTCAGTCCTATGAGACGGCGGATCATTATTGTCAGGTTGACGCTGTTCAGAATCATCACAGAAACGAACGTCTGGCACGTCTGTGAGTGGTTTTCTAGACTGGGTTAATTAAAGTGGGAACACCCGCACTAAATATGCGGGTTGCACCATTTCGTGGGCTGGGGTCTTGGACCGAAGGGGGTGGGCAAAAAAAAAAACAAAAACCGGAGAGTGAGCTGAGCATAAGTATTCATCTCTCTGTCTGTTTCTTGGCTTTGGATGACTATGCCACCATGATTTCCTTGCCATGATGGACTGTACACTCCATCTGTGAATCAAAACAAACCCTTCCTTACAACAATAAGAAGTGTAACTAGTCACGTGTTAAAGGTCTCTCTTCCTGACAGAGAGCATTTTGGATGTGCCATTTGATTCTTTCACCATCACCACATATTGAGGTTTTTGCTCAATATTGCTGCCCTCCCCCCCCAAAAAAAACCTGTTGGCTGTAAAAGCAAGACGTATGACTTAAATATCTGTATTGTTTATATCCTCTGTATGATCTCATTCTTACAACGGGCTTTTGTTAAAATGGAATGAATCAGACTCGTGAGGCAAGGAGTAAAGATGCTTGCCACCCAAGTACACAAGCATAGATACCTGAGTTCCATCCCCAGCGCCCATAAAAAGTGGAAAGAGAGAACAGACTCCACAAAGTTATCCTTTGACCTCACACACAGGGTCGCCAATGTGCCATTCCCATGTACATCATGCGTGCATGTGCCCACACACACAACAGCAGCAGCAACAATAATAATTTAAAATTTTTAAATTAAAAACCGAATAAATGAAACAATGAATAAATAAAGGTTAAAGAAAAATAACTACAAGTTAAGTCTAATAACCCCCTAGCATGAGTCCAGATAGAACTTCATGTTTTTATTTTTCACAGTCTTTTCTGTAAAAGCCATCTTTTAAGAAGTTGTAGAAATGGATAAAATGTGGGCACATATTCGTGGAGACTGAGGCACACGATTTCATCTGTGTTGAACCGCTTTGCACTCATCTGTACAAATGTTTACGGTGTGCCTATTTTCCTCAAGACCCCCGCAAGTATCGGAGAATAGATGAGCAGGACAGACAAGGCCACTGACTACAGGTAACTTAAATTCAAGTGGGAAAAGATACAGTAAGTAATAAACAAACATAAAGTAAGGTCCATCATATAGATTGGTTAAAAAAAAAATGGAGAGAAACCTGAGACAGAGGAATTGAGGTCCACTGCCCCAGAAAGGCCCAACATGGCAGTAACTGGTTGGATGAGGCAGCTGCACAGGGAGGTGTAGGGAAAGTCATCCAGGTAGTCAAAATGGAGCATTCAAAGGCACTTGAGTGCAGAAGAACAGAAAGGGATGGGTGATGGTGGAGCACCATGACCAAAGGAGACAGGAGATAGCATGACATCCAGAGGAAGAGGGAGACTCCAGGTCTCACGGGTTGCTACGATCCAGGAAGGAATTAAGATCTTATTGCAAGGTGTATGGGAAACTACCGAAAAATTGTAAACCAAGATGACATGTGATCGATTTTAGGAGCTGCGAAGTTCTTTCTTAGAACTGAATGGAGAGCAGATTGGAGCAGAAGAATGGCTTGCCTTGTAGAGCGTTGTAGCCTGAATACTGACCCTCCGCAAAGTTCATGCTGAGCCGTCGTTGCCACTGCCAAAGAAGTAAGTGGCAAGACTTCAAAGGGATGATGGGACCTCAGGGCTCTGCCCTCAGAGATGAGACTGGGGCTTTTGTAAAACAAGTCCCTCTCTCTCTCTCTCTCTCTCTCTCTCTCTCTCTCTCTCTCTCTCTCTCTCCCTTTTGCCTCCTTTCCTATGGTGATGCTACAAGATGGTCGTCACCAGATACCAGCACCTTGGTCTCCGACTTCCCGGCCTCCAGAACTAGGAGTCAATAAATATCTGTTCATAATGAATTGCAGTCTCGAGAATTCTGATACAGCACACAAAGAAAACTACGACAGGAAGCATTCACTGAAGGAGACAAATGGATAATTTTGAGAGGTATTTGGGCGAGAGAGTCAAGTGGTCGTATAGACAGATTAGGTGCAAGTGTTGAAGAACAAAAAAAATAATATTTTCTCTTAATTTGTATTTGTTGTTTTCATTCCATGGATTCCTTTCCTGACCTCAAAATGTCTAGTGATCTGGGTTTGGTGTGTTCTTCATTTTCCAGGGCACTACAGTGCATCATTAAGTTATTTATTTGAGATCTCTCTGGTTTATTTATCTCCAGATCCCTTCTTGATTTATTCAAGGACACATTCATCATCCATTAGTGCATTGTCTGATCTCCATGAATTTGTGAGAGTTCTAGGATTTCTTTTGCTCTTTATTCGGATTCTTATTCCATTGTGATCAGGTAGGATATGAGGAGTTATGTCAATTCTTCTGCATTCGTTGAGATTTGCTTTATGCCCTAACAGAGGCTCTTTTGAGGAACACTCCACTGGCTGTGGAGAAGAATATGTATTCTGCAGTGTTTGGGTGAAATGTTCTGTTAAGTCTTCTTGGTCTATGATGTCATTTAATGTTCATGTTTCTGTTTATTTTTTTTAATAGGAAAGGCCTGTCAATTGATAGGAATCTCCGGAGTATTAAAGGCACCTACTACTATTTTGCTAATGTTACTCTGTGGCTTTACACCTAATCATATTTGTTTTATCAAGTTGGGTGTGCCCATGTTTAGGGCATATATGTTTAGGATCATGCTTTCTTCAAAGGTTGTTCCTTTAATAAGAATGAAGTGAACTTTTTTTAAAATCTCTTCTCACTAGTCTTGGTTTGAAGTCTATTTTGTCGTGTATTTATAGGGACCTATGTTTGTTTCCTATGTCCATTTAATTGAAACACCCATTTTTATCCTTTTCCCCCAAGATAGTGACTGTTATTTGTAGTGAAGTTATTTAATGGAGGCAACAAATAGATGATTCCTGCTTTTTGTCCAGTTTACTAGTTTGTGTCTTTTCACTGGGGAATTGAGATCATTACTATTCAGAGCTATTACTGAAAGTTGTGTATTGATTCCTGTCATTTTTTTTTGGTAGTGTTTATGTTTTTCCTCTTCCTCTCTTAATTAACTATCAGTCTAGCATGGTTAGTTCTTGACTGTGTCCTCTTGAATAGATTTGTTTTCTCTTCAGTCTGAAGGACTCCTTCAAGTATTTTCCACAGAGCTGGCTCAGTGGTTATAGATTTCTTTAGCCTATTTTTATCTTGGGAACACTTTTTTCCTGCAACTGTGACAGCTTTGCTGGGTATAATACTCTGCCTTAACAGTCATTGCCTGTTAGAGCTTGAAACGCTTCAGCTTAGGCACTCTTGGTTTTTAAATTTTCAGTTAAATAATATTCTGTCATTCTGACAGGCCTACTTTATACGTGGTTTGGTGTTTCCCTCTTGCTGCTTTCAAATACTTTCTTTGTTCTGCATATTTAGAATTTTCTTTGTAATAAGAGGAGGGGAGATTCTTTTCTGGTCATGTCTGTCTGGTGTATTAAATGTCTCTCATCTCTAGACTGACATCTCCTACCTCTGAAAATTTCCTCTCTTTCTTCTATGCCTATTATCCATGGAGTTTGTCTTTTCAGAGTATCATGGACACCTTGGAAACCTCACTTGGACCTTTTACTTTATTTTTATCCTTGTTTCATTGTTCTGGTGCCTTTATGTGGTCTTCAAGCGCAGGTACTCTGACCTCTCTTTGATCCATTCTGTTGGTGAGAATTTCCACAGAGCTTTGATTTGACACGTTATGTTTTTCATTTTTGCCATTTTGGATTGTATTTTTTTCTTTAGTGCTCTGTCTCTTTGTTGGATTCCTCTTTTGTATCTTGCATTATCTTCCCCCACTCAGCTGTTTGTGTTCTCAAGAGAAGCTTATTTCTTGGGACAAGGGTAGTATGGAGTATACTCAGATTTTACTTATTAAGATTAAGATTATTAAGATTTTACTTATCTGGGCGGTGGTGGTGCATGCCTTTAATCCCAGCAATCGGGAGGCAGAGACAGGTGGATCTCTGCGAGTTCGAGGCCAGCCTGGGCTACAGCGTGAGTTCCAGGAAAGGGGCAAAGCTACACAGAGAAACCCTGTCTCAAAAAAAAAATTTACTTATTAAGACTGAGATGTAACTTGAGGTATGGTGGGTAAAGATAAAGATTAAATATTAGGTCAGCTCTGAAAAGAAAAAAAATCAAAGAGGTGGGTGTTATGTAATACTTTCCTCTGAGATTGAAGCATTCCATAGTGCAAGAAAGTCCTTAAGCAGAAAGGTAAACAACTCAAAAATAGCTCCAGGAAGTCCTTGAAACTGACCAGATTCATAGACCCCACTCCCTGCTAGAGTATACAATAAAAGCTGAGAGCCCCCTCCTGAGAGAGCAAAGTTGCAAAGAAGACTCTGGGACTAGAGCTGCCTAGAAGAAGCAAAAACCAGCTGAGCTGCCTGGACGAGGGTTAGACTAGAGTCACTTGGAAAGGACACTTGTCAGCTTGTTGAGCTGCCTATAAGGTATGCAGTAGGCTTGAGGTTTCTAGCTTTTCTGAGTGTTGTGGAATAGAATATTACTTTAACTATGTAAAGGTGTATTGCATTTGTTTATGCTGCATTTGTTTAACTATGTAAAGATGTGTTACATTTGTTTCACCTTGCCTGCCTAAGGCACCTGATTGGTCTAATAAAGAGCTGAACAGCCAATAGCTAGGCAGTAGAGGGATAGGAGAGGCTGGTAGGCAGAGAGAATGAGGAGGAGGAGGAGGAATCTAGGGTCAAGAGAGAAGAGAATGAGGAAGGATGCCCAGGGCCAGCCAGCCACCAGCCAGCCAGACAAGAAAGAAGCAGGAAAAGTAGGACATAGAGAAGGAAAAAAGGTAAAAAGCCCCAAAGCAAAATGTAGATGAAGAGAAACAGGTTAATATGTTATAAGAGCTAGTGGAACAAGCATAAGATAAGATCTATCAAAAACAAACAAACTAACAACAACAACAAAAAGCCAGGCAGAGGTGGTGGTGCACACCTTCAATCTCAGCACTTGGGAGGCAGAGGCAGGTGGATCTCTGAGTTGGAGACCAGCATGGTCTACAGAGCAAGTTCTAGCCAGAGCTACACAGAGAAACCCTGTCCCCCAAAAAACAAAAACAACAACAATAAAAAAGATAAGGTTAGCCAGGCGGTGGTGGCGCATGCCTATAATCCCAGCACTCAGGAGGCAGAAGCAGGTGGATCTCTGTGAGTTTAAGGCCAGCCTGGTCTACAGAGCTAGTCCAGGACAGGCTCTAAAGCTACAGAGAAACCCTGTCTCAAAAAAACTGAAAATATAGATAAAATTCAAAACAATTTAGGAGCAAGCATTCATAATTAAAAATAAGTCTTTGTGTCATGATTTGGGGTCTGGCAGTCCAAGAAAGCCTGCTACATGTGAGTTGAGTTGACACCCATGCTGGAGCGGGTGGGTCTTAGTGTAGTTGTCTTTGAGTCATTTTTGCACCTGTAAGTAACCCCAATAAAACTCATTGGTTCATCAAGTCGAACTTTGGTGGTATCCAAACTTTGGTCTGTCACGGGCTCTGTGTCTGGAATCAGTAGACAGATGTGTGTGTTGTGTCTCCTCAGGAAAAGTTTTGTTACACAACATGTCGGTAAAGTAGCTTAGAGGGGGAAAGTTGGCATACCATTATGGCACCCACATTTTAGAGATCAGTAAAGCAATGGAAAGCTATAATTAAAACTAAAAAGAGGAGGGACTAAGGATGAGACAAAGAATAAAATGACAGGAATAAGAGAAGAATATATAAGATGTGGCTGAAGAATATAGTAAAGAACGCTTTAGAGTAAACTGGGTGAAGAAACATATCAGCTCTGAAACCTAACTGAGCAATGTATAAACAAAAGTAAAATCACCATGAGACAAGAGTGGAAATTAAATAATAGAAAATAAGAAATAAAAAGAACACTTACAGTATGAATTTTTGCCACAGCTACTGTCTTAGGATTTTTATTGCTGTAATCAACACCATAACCAAAGAACAAACTGTGGAGGAAAGGGTTTAATTTCATCTCAGACTTCCAAGTAACAGACCATCACTGGGGGAAGTCAGGGCAGGAACTCAACCAGGAAAGGAACCTGGAGGCGGGGGCTGACACAGAGGTCATGGAGGAGTGCTGCTTACTGGCTTGTTCCTCGTGTCTTCCTAGCCTGCTTTCTTACAGAACCCAGGCTCACCAGCCCAGGAGTAACACTTCCCACATCAATCATCAGTCAAGAAGTAGCACCACAAGCTCGCCCACAGGCTGGCCTGGTGGGGCATTTCCCCAACCGAGGTTCCCTCTTCCAAAATGACTCCAGTGTGTGTCAACATAAAACTAGCCAGCACAGCTGCACTGAGTTGAGAGGTGAATTTCTCTGGTCCCTGTACCTTCGACCGTCTGTTGACCTCTGAAGTCTCAGCATTCTTTGGGTTCCTGCCTGGGGAGAGGGGAGCCTTAGGGTACACTACAGCCTCTTCTGGTCCTCCAGGTCTGGTGTACACGAGGAGCAGTTTTTACTGCTCTCCAGTCTTCCAATTCTAGTCTCACTTTTCCTTAAGCCGTTGTATCATATTTTATTTCTCAAAGAGCATCAGCAACCTCTCCCATTCCCACATCCCCTTCTGCTTGACCTTGGTACCCACTAGCAAGTGGGCAGTCTAACCTTCCTTTCCTTAAATCTCTATGGGTTTGGGGCTCTTCTGACCACACAGCATAGGGAAATGGAGGCTGTGCAATAGACTATGCAGCATGACCATTCAGCTGGGGTTTGCTAGGCTAGTTATGCTTTGAGCTGTGACTACAATGTAAGAAATCCAATTACCCCAAAGCTGCCATGTTTGGTGCCAAGCCACTTGGAGAAGCCACTGCATGTAGGCAGTCTGGTTGGCAGGTCTGGTTTTCAGGTCTTCCTAACACAGCTATATGAGTGAAGGAGCCTCCACATGTCACCAGCCCCCAAGCATGAAATCCTCCCAGCCGTCACATCTCAACTAGAATTATAAACACTGTAGAGGAGGCAATTTCTGTCCTAACCCAGAGAACCCATGAGCATAATAGGCCAATTACTGCAGACAACCCTTAAATAATTTATTTAGTAACAGAAGTATCCAGATTGGCCAATTAATCAAACATTGAAATAATAAATTCATATAAGCTACAGTGCCACCAATATGCTACATATATACATGTTTCATAGAAATACCGTGTGTGTGTGTGTGTGTGTGTGTGTGTGTGTGTGTGTGTGTGTGTAAATAACTCAAATACCTGTATCAACAGTAGAGGTGTGCACAATCCTCAACAAGATATTTCAGCTCAGAGTCGTTTCACTCGCTCAAAGGAAGGCTCAACAACTGTATTTGTGGTAACTATTAGACAGACAAAGAATCTGAACTTCGGACATGAATGTGGTACTTTCATGCCTCTCAATAAAACTAAATTTAATTGTGAAGTATATTTAAGTTTGACAAAAGCTAGGGTCAAAGGGCCACATCTCCAAGCCCTGATGTACATTCAAACCTCGTGATTTCCCTCACATTCCATAGGCAGTTTTCCTGAAGTTGTCTCTAAGTCCATGTAAGAGGAACTACAAACAGAATAGACTGCTTATGGGTAAAATTCCTAGGCATGGCGGATGGGTTAGGGAATTAGAACACAAAGTTGTTTTGTTTTCAGAAACAACCCTTTCTATGCTTTTTTTTCTTCTCAGCACCAATCTTTTTTCTTTTCACCTTTCTTAGAAGCCATATAAAATATAAGAATTTGGATATGGTTATTAGACTATGTTTTTCAAAACTCATGCTTTGATTTAAAAACCTTTTAACTCATGTCGAATTTTGAGACTAAATTATGTTCCTAGGCCTTAGGATCTGTTATTCCCATTAATAAATAAAGTCAGATTGTTTTGACTCTACAGTAACCAGAAGCAGTGGCCAAACACTCAATGTGTGCAGAGAGAGCAAATGTCAATAATAAACAATGTCCCCCATGACAGCGGTGATCTCAGCGACTAGCTCCTAGCTCTGACAGCATCGCTAGTTAGTAACGATTTACTTTGTAGCAGCTCAATGAGATTTTATTACCCTTTCAGATCCACAATCAGTATGAAACCCTTTATCCATCATTTCCTTTAAATGTGGACTTTTTATTTAGTTTTATTTTATTTGTGTGATTATTTGCCTGTACTTAGATGTATGTGCACCATGTGCATGTCTGATGCCTGTGGAAGCCAGGAGAGAGTATCAGATCTCCTGGAACTGGGGTTATACATGACTGTGAACTGCTATGGGGGTGCTGGGAGCTGAACCCAGGTCCTCTGCAAGAGCAGCAAGGTTTTTTTTAATATATATATATATATAATATTAATTTTTTACAACCCTTTCACAGTTCCCCTCCTTTCTCTCCTCCAAGTCCCCTCCCTCGCCATCTCCCCTCCCCCTGCCCCCCATCCACTCCTCCTCCTTTTCCATTCAGAGCAGGGCAGGCCTCCCAGGGATATCAACCAAACATGTCATATCAAGCTGAAGGCTGGACGAGGCCACCCTGTATGAGGATATGGGTCCCAAAAGCTGGCAGAAGAGTTAGAGACAGCCCCTGCTCCCACTGTTAGGAGTCCCACAAGAAGACCAAACTACACAACGTATATACACAACTATACAATACACAACTATAACATACATGCAGAGGGCCCAGGTCAGTCCCACACAAGCTCCCTGGTTGTTGGTTCAGTCTCTGTGAGCCCAGGTTAGTTGATTCTGTGAGTTTTCTTGTGGTTTCCTTGACCTCTCTGGCTCCTACAATCCACCACCCCCACCCGGTTCCGCACAACTCCCCAGCTACCCCTCACGTTTGGCTGTGGGTCTCTGCACCTGTTTCCATCAGTTGCTGGATGAAGCCTCTCACAGCAAGTGTTCTTAACTGCCGAGCCACCTCATCAGCACCGCCTCTCCTTTTATCCTTTATAAACAAAATAACACGGACTCCAGACTTTGGGCTTTCTACCTGTACCTTCAGGACTATGGCTTATGGGTCATGCCAATATCAGTAAGCACTCAAGGGTGTTAGGATTCTGGAAGCCCCTCCCCCCACCACACACATACTAGTAGTATTGTGTACTTAATTTTTTGATTTGTTTTGTTTTGTTGGTTTTTTTTAGACAGAGACTATTATGTAGCTCTGACTGTCCTGGAGCAGACTATATAGACCAAACTATTCTCAAACTCACAAAGATCCACCTGTCTCTGCCTCCTGGTTAAAGGTATGTGCCACCACTCCTGGCATTTAAGGTTTGTTTTTGGTTTGTTTCCTTTTTTTTTTTTTTCATTTTTTTTTTTTTTACAAAGAAACTAAACTATGGTAGTATTGAAGTCTTATACTGTTTCAGATACAATAGGGAAATTTTTATTGCCATTTACTCGGGTCGCATCTTTTACAGAACCACAAAACAAATGGGTTTATGTTTATTTATGTTGTTGTTTTCTGAAGAGTCTGACTTAAAAGGCTTATTCTTCAGATGTGTATATATACAGTAGGTATGAGACAAAAACTTAGTTTAGGAACTGGAGAGATGGCTCAGCAGGTGGAATCACTGGCCAGCAAGCCTGACAACCTGAGATCTGTCTCCTGATCTCACCGGATGGAGAGAGAGAATCAGCTCCAGCAAGGAGTCCTCTGACGTACACATGTGCACCATGGAATTGTACATACACACACACAAAGTAAATAAATAATTTTAAAAGTTAAGAAAAAATAACTTATTTTTAACACAGGGCTACAAATCTTTTTCTATAAAATGTCAAGCAGAAAACAAACATGTTTGGCTTTGCTAGCCAAATGTTGTCTGTCTCAGCTACTCAGCTGGCCAGCACTTGGAGAAAATAGCTGTAGACCATATGCAAATGAATGGGTGTGGCCAGATTTGACCAAAGGGCTATATTTTTACCAATGTCTACCTTTTAGGTGTCTTAGTGTGGTTTTATATTCATTGTTCTTGCTTTATTTGAGACTATACCATGCCTCCTTACTCAGCCCAACCTCCTTGTTGCAGGGCTGAGATAAGTCAATTATCCGATGACGTCAGTGGCTGGAATGCTACAGAGCTACCCTGGAACACGAGAGCAGGGAGAAACAGAGCAACAGACTGTAGGTGGAGTTTTGGAATGGAAAATCGGTGTAAAAAGACTCACTCAGAATCTTTAACAAAGCATTCTAGCATCTTCTCCAGATACATCTAAACTAAAATATGGCTGGGCAGGGGGACATACTCCCCAGAGGCATGGGCATCATATTCAGTAAAGCCAGCACTTGTCACTATCTTGAATTAAACAACTAAGTAAAACTAATGTGACAAGAGTTAAGCCCACACCGTAAACACTCTCATCATATAAAGTAAAACTGAAAGAGAAGAGGGAATTGAAAGATTAACTTTGCAAAGACCTCCTCTTAGACTATCAGAGGGACAGGTCCTGGGCTGCTATGGCCAAAGGCCACATCTGCTGTCAACCTGCCCTGAGCTACTTATTTCTTTCCCAGCTTGTGTTACCAATCACTTCCTAGCTCCCTGGGACCCCAGTCTTTGCCAAAGATTGAATTATCCCCATTAGAGAGCCACAGTATGCAGAACATCGCTTTAACGAAGACCGGTGTTACTAAAAGTGTATATACAACCAGATCAAGAATTATCAATAGGTGAAAAATAGAGGAATTCTCAATTCTCAAGTCTTTGATGGAACCTTGAGTATCTTGTCTTTCTAACCTTCGTGACTTGGATTCTAGACATATACCATAGGCACAAACATATCTTTTTCTTTTTTAAAGTCTCCCCAACATTGAACACACTGAGGCCTGAAATCAAGCATTAAACGTTCTTTGACATTGCTGATCTTTTGTTCTTTTCTGGGTTAATCCACAAAATCCAGCTTCCCCTGGGCTCGGCATTCATTAGTGCTTCACACCCCACTCTGGTGAACTGTGACTCCACTTGAAAGATAAGGACAGAGAAAGCAAAGAGAGAGGGCAAGAGCAACAGACTCTAAACTCAGGTAGTAGTCTACTGATCAGGACTGAACCGAGACCACTAAAACTAGGGATTATCCGATTACCAGCTACACACATCTGACTTTCCTGACAATGGTAGTTAAAAATGGGACATAACTATCCTATTGCTTAGAGAAGGACCTAGCTACAAAGATTTCACTTGTATTACGATTTTTTTTTTCTTATTACAAATTTAACACAAAGCATGAACTTTGGAATCAGATCATCTCAGATTCAAAGCTTGGTACTATTTACCCTTTCAGTAACATCTTTTATTGTGGTGATGGTAATGTCCACTGCTGGTTGTGGGAACAGGTGTCACTAGTAAGTTAGTAACCACATACAGACACAGTTTACAGTCCTAAAATGCTGCTGCAAATCCTTCTCAGTGCAGCAAACATAGCCAGTGCTTGAATCTACATTCTGTGTTCTGTTGGGTAAGTAACACTATTTATTATCTCTTCAGTGATGTTGACTGAGTTAAAGTCATTGCTTGGTACGAAGATGAGCACAGTAATGGACTTCATTATTAAATTCATCTCCTATTTCCTGGAAGTGTAATCTCACTGGAATCCTACACTCGTTAGTAGATGGGCTGATAGAATAATCAGAATTACAAAGAGGAACAGACCTATTTCTTTCCAATCACCTTTTCATTCCTTTTTTTAAACTCAGGAAGCAGAATTAGTAACCCAAGTAAGAACACATCACTCCTTCTTGTTGAATGGCAATTACTTTCTTTCATTTCTTTAAGGCTTTCAACAAAGTTAGAACATACTGTTGGGCCTGGAGAGAATAATTAATTGTCTTTTATCACTCACAGTGTTCCTCCATCATTTTGCGGCATCCATTCATTCAACAAAGTACAGAACTACTAATGTGTGAAACACTATGCTGAGTAGTAGGAGCAGTTAACAAAACGTGGCACAGTCCTTGTCTTCAGAAAGCTTGCTGAAGAGTTCCTACAAAAGACTAGCATTAAGTGAACATAGAAATAGGCAATTTGTTAATTACGAATAAGGTTGCACAGCGGCCATCTTTGGAAAGCAATAGCTGGAAACCAACTGTACGAATTCTGGTGAGTCGGTACCTAATACCTAAGGGGTTGACAGCAGGAGACAACCTTTTTATCTCCACATTCCCTGCCACTGACATCATCTCTCGGTAAAACACAACAATGGGGCCTGGATGATGCTGTCTGGGTGGGGCAATGGATGTTCCTGTAGAGTAAGTTAATGAAATAACCATATTGCCACACGACAACTTTTCTCACCCTCTCACTCTGTACTTGCCTTTAGGGAAAGCCCACAAATTGTTTGCTCACTGTGCAGTGAGTGGCCTGTTTGTTTTGTGTTGAAGAGCTCAGGTTGGTGTCTCTGCTAGAATCCTACAGGTCACTGATGGCTCATGTTCTTAAAGGAATGAAAGTCAAGCTGGAAATACCAAATATTCCATCCCTCTCCAAGACACACACACCTTGTTCAGGCATATAGCCCTAAACAATACTCGGAATATGTGAGGGGAGGTGTAATTTAATGCATTCTTAATACCTTTATATTGCTCTAGGTGGTAAACATTTATTACTGAAGGAACTCCGCTTCCCCAAAGTGTATGCCCCCCCTTCAGATCTCAGCATCTCGTTCTTACCCTGTGGCCACTGCATGGAAGGTGTGTACCAGCAACACCTTCTTCCTCTTTTTGCCACATGCTTGACTGTTTTGACTCTGAGTATGGCAAACACATGAGCTACTATGAGTACTGTTAGCCAATTTTTTTTTATTTGTGTACTTTCTTTCTGATAAGATTTATGTCCATCTCTCACAGTTTATCTTTTTTTTTTTCTTTCCTAAGCCCCGATTCTCTTATCCCATCCTTCATCTCATGTTACTTTGTGGTGATATTGTGTCCCCCAATATATTGTGCACCTTAATAAACTAATCTGGGGTCAGAGAACAGAATAGCTCCTTGATAGACATAGAGGCCAGAAAATGGTGGCACACACACCTTTAATCCTATCACTTGGGAGGCAGAGATCCATCTGCATCTCTGTGAGTTCAAGGCCACATTGGAAACAACCAGGCATGGTGACACACATCTTTAATCCCAGGAAGTGATGGCAGGAAGCAGAAAGGTATATAAGGCGTGAGGACCAGGAACTAGAGGCTTTTAAGCTTTTAGGCTTTTAGCAGCAGTTCAGCTGAGTGAGATCCATTCAGCTGAGGACTCAGAGGCTTCCAGTCTAAGGAAACAGGATCAGCTGAGAAGTTGGCAAGGTGAGGTTGGATGTGGCCTGTTCTGCTTCTCTGATCTTTCAGCATTCACCCCAATATCTGGCTCTGAGTTTTTTTATGAATAAGACCCTTTAAGATTCATCTTGCATTTGGCCCCCCTCCGAGTGTTTTCTATTAATAAGACTTTTTAAAATTCGTGTTGCAGTACTTCTCTGAACCCTGTGATGTTGATGTCCCTCCCTGTGTCTAAATCTCCCCATTTCCGGTTTCATGTTCTCTAAGCTGGCTTCTTTTGTAAAGTGAACATGCTTTTGCCTTTCATCAAATTGTTGTAGAAACAAATGGAACCACTCCTCTAACTCTCGGCTAAGATTAAGTACAGAAATACAGAGGCATTCCATGGGAGAACAATCAATATGCAGAAAAATAACCACAATTTCACCCAGCACCAAAACATGGCACTGAAAAGTATTTGTGCATTTATAATAGCAAGTCCTGTATTCTTGGAAGCAGGTCTAGAGTTAACAGTTATGCATGTATGTATAAGATAAAATAGTAAGAAGTGGGTTCAGCTTCTTCCAACTGTAGATCACCATCAAGGAAAAGAGAGAAATCAGTTCATAATTAAGGTGGTCCACTCAAGATTCCCAGTGCGTTGGTTTAAACCACTCATTTACTAACAATGTGACCTTGGTGAACTAACTTCTCTAAGACTCAGTTTCTACGTTAATAAAAGGTATCGACTTCACCAGTTTGTTATGCAAAGTACATGAACTAAATGGGTGTCAAGTGCTCAGAAAGCCCAGGACATCATAAATGGTCGTAAACGTTAGCTTTCATTCGGACAGATTCCAAACTACAGAAATCCTCTTTTTTTCTGAATCCTAATAATGTATAAAATCAGATGGCCTGCACTGGAAACGGAGCCCAGATTGTGGCATAGCTTTGTCGATTATCACCGTCAGGAATGCAGGACTGTACAGAAAGCAGCATATCCTCCTAGCAAATGAAAAGAATGGTAACAGAGTGAGCACTCCTCTGCGAATCTTCCGAGGAAGAGACCCAAGAGAGGAAGAAAGGGTCACACAAAGGTGCTCCTCGTCATTCCTTGCAGTTGTAAAATAAAATTTTAACCAGGCAGTAGTCGTGCACATCTGTAATCCTAGCACTGAGGAGGCAGAGGCAGACAGATATCTGTGAGTTCAAGGCCAGCCTGGTCTACAAAATGAGTTCCAGGACAGCTAGGGCTGTTACACCGAGAAACTCTGTCTTGAAAACCTAAATAAAAAAAATAAAATTTAAAAACATCTGAGAATGAGTTAAATACCATATGGTCCATCTTTTCAATTATCCACAATGTCTAAGAGAAAGCAGTAGTTTGTAGAAAGGCTGGCAAACACAATTCCGTGTCCTTTACATGGCTACATTATACATTGCTAACATTCATTTTATATCTATGTTCATTTATAACTTACATGTTTATATTTATTGATAAGCCAACCATATTTTAAAAATTGAAGCCCCATCTGGAGCACTGTGGAAGTCACCCAGGCGTTTCACAGATAAAAAGATCACTTATTTTTTATCTGAGGTAAAAAACAATGAACCTGCCACTTCGGCACTCTGTTGCCCAGTTCCCGTCACATTCACCTTCGGAAAGCTGCGGTCTGGAAGGTACGCACGAGCTAAACCATCCCTCACTGGCCCACCCACATTTTCTATACCCTCCCTCCACGCTGACCAGAGCCCAAAAGCCATGGGTGGCAAAGAGAGCAGGCGATCCAGTAGAATGTCCAGACACTGATCTGATGAGGAATCAAAATCCATATTAACAGTAGAAGTACCTGCCAACCCCAAATACCATTTTCAGAGCCAGCCATTCTTTCCTCAGAACTTGCTACAAGGCGAAGGGGACTTACGGACCTGGTCCTTAAAGGGGAAGGACCATGGAGACTGTGGTTTGAATTTAGAGGTTTTTGAAACATCAATTCAGCATTTGAAGTCTCTAGCAAGCCTTTGAGATCCACGCTAACTTCTCCAAAACCTCTGGGTAAGTGGGAGCAGGGGGTCAGCAGTGTTGATTAGTCTGTTTATTTAACTAATAAAACTAAACTGTTTTTTTAGGCACAGTAGTTGGTTTCTTTGCCAGTGTAAGCAGAAAATTGGATTCACTGTGTTTAGACATGCCCTTTCATTCAGGTCAGAGTTGTACATTCGTAAATCTTTTTATCATGTTTGATATCTAGACAGGTGATTTGGGGCTACATTGTTTACATTATTCATTCCTTTAAGAGGGAGAGACTGAGTCAAGGATGTGTTCATCTGAAATTCTGGGTTTTCACTGGGTCTTTTCCCATAAACTCAGGTTATTGTTTTACCATTTTTCCTCTATTATTAAACCCCATAGCAACCAGGGAACTTTCTCATGAAATCTGTTTTTCATCATCTAATGATCTTAAAATTATATTTAAATACTGAAAATAAGACAGGTGTGGCAGTTTCCTAGTGTGCTTCGTTCTTAGTAAGTTTTGTTCTCCTCTTCATACGATTGCCTTCCTCCTCAGGAAGTTCAGAAAACAGATGATGCTCAGTGCCTCATCTCTCCCTTCTCAAGGCCTCCTCGTAAAAAGGTCCCTCCACGTCTACTGTAATGAATACATGCATAAGCGTATCCTCCATACAATACTATTTATGGTCCATTTTCATCCCTTTGGCATACAGAAGGTCTGGATGTACAAAGTCCATGAAATTCAATTCCAAAATAAACATTCTAATAAAAATTTTGGTTATATCAGTTATAAAGATACTTTTAAATTACCAGGCTGGCCTTGTTACAAAGACATACTCCATATTCTATTTATCATTCACTTTTAGAAGCACAAGAGATGGCATTATTCTGATAGCCTTGGATGAGCTGCCTTTCATATTTAAGTAACTGACATTATCACTCCAATTCCCTTTTCTTTACCAGGATTTCAGCTATGAATGCATCCTCATCTCAGCTTCTTATATTCTTTCAGATACCAGTGATGCTTCCCAGCTCAGGTTTGCAGACCTTTCATAATTACAGGCTAGAGTGCTGTATTTACAACTACAGATTAAGGAATAAATAATTAAGCAATGCATGAGTAATGCGGCCGTAATTGTGCTATTTAGACAACTGCTAGGAAGAAATAGTCTCCATCACAAACATGAAGCATCTTCTTTATGACATGCCATTCTAAATCCCAATTTAGAACAACTAATAAAAATGACTATAAAACACTTTGCAAAAATAAAACTGCTAAGCATGAGCTGAATCAGTACAATTAATTAAAGCCGTTAAGGGTTTGGAGCAGAAAGATAATGTTGTCTCATCATTGTTAAAAATAAGGTAAAAAACTACTGTGGGTGAGAAGCAGGAGGTCCATGAAAATAGATGTGCAAAGGTGGCCACACACCAAGCCTCCAATTGCTTCAGCTATTAGGTCTTTTTTTTCCCCCTTCAAGACAGGGTCTCACCGTAGTCCAGGCCCAGCCTCCTACTTACTCTATACCCAAATATGGCCTTGAACTTTGATCTTCCCACCTGGGCCTCCTGAGTGTTGGGGTTACAGATACATACCACCCTGCAAGTCTTGTGTAGTGCTGGGGATCAAACCCAGGGCTTCATATATGATTTATGCCTGGCAAACACGCTGCCAACCGAGTCATACGCCTGTCCCTGTTAGGTCTTTTTACACCAGCCTTCCAAGAATCACAATGTGTATGTTTGGACATGAGCCAACTCCTATCAAAACACAGTTTTACTGTGTTATACCGATAAGTTTGATGATATGAGTCAGTTATGACTAAAGCTCTAGGAGTTTTGCTTATAAAATGTAAGTACAGGATAGCCAGAGTATTAAAAAAAAAACTTATCAAAAAAATCAAGCCATATGTACGTAAGGTATACGTGCAACTATGCACAAAGTGAAAAAAATACCATAGCAATGAAATCTTTGTTAGAGCCACAGATTTGGAGAGAGAGGGAAAAAAAAACATACATTTACCTCATCAGCCCATGATTACACATCAAGAATCCTTTTTGAGGTTCACCAGAATCTCTGACCAATGCACGAAGAGACAGAGTGTGAGGAGCCTAACTCACTTCCGGCCACAAAAGCTTGTTGGCAACACTCTGTGGAATGCTTGCCATGGAGTTAGCCTGTTGAGACAATGCATCATCATTCCCATGAGGCCCGAATGGGCCTTTATAAATAATAGCAAAGAGCTTAACAAGGAGTAGACTGGGCCCCTGTTTATCAAAAGCCGGCAAAGATCCTGTGTATTCTTCTAAAGCTTTGTACTGTTTGCTCAGTAAAATGAGGCGCAGGGCACATGGTAGCGCGCACGTGTGATCCCACTACTAGGGAGGCTGAAGCAGGAGGATCTTTTGAGTTCAGGGGCTACAGAGAAAGACACAGTCTCAAAACAAAAAAAACAAATCACTTCGGTATGCAAAGCTGATGCCTAAGTTAATCACCCAGTGTGTTGGTTAGTTCTATGTCAACCTGACACAAACTTGAGGCATGTGGAAAGACGAACTCTCAATTGAGAAAATGTCTTCATGAGACTGGCCTGTAGACAAGACTGTGGGGTATTTTATTAGCCAATGCCTGATGTGGGAGGGGCCAGCTCATTGTGGGAGGGGCCAGCTCATTGTGGGAGGGGCCAGCTCATTGTGGGTGGGGCCAGCTCGTTGTGGGTGGGGCCACCCCTGTGCAAGTGGTCCTGGGTGCTGTAAGAAAGCAGGCTAAGCAAGCTATTGGAAACAAGCCAGCAAGCAGCACTCCTCCATGGCCTCTCTACCAGTTCTTCTCTCCAGGTTCCTGCCCTGAGTTCCCTGGATAAAAGATGACAAACTAGCTGGGTAGTGGTGGCATGTGCCTTTAATCCCAGCAGCACTTGGGAGGCAGAAGTAGGCAGATCTCTGAGTTCAAGATCAGCCTGGATTACAGAGTGAGTTTGAGGGCCACCAGGGCTACACAGAGAAACCCTGTCTTGAAACAACGACAACCAAAAAGTAACAACAACAACAACAAGATTACAAGCTGTAAGATGAAATAAACCTTTTTTTTTTCCCAAGTTGCTTTTGATCGTGGTGTTTTATCATAGCAACAGAAGCCTTAACTAAGACAAAAATGTCCTAGAGAGTGGACGATTGTTGTGACAGAGCTGGCTATGTTGTTTTAGTGAGACTGTAGAGAGATTTTGGAAGTTTGGGCTAGAAAAGCCATTGAGTGCTCAGAGCTCAGTGAACTGTTATACATTACCGTGTGAGTGAGCTTGGAAGATGAGAACTTTTAGGTAAGAACCACTAAAGTGTAACCCTTGCTTTGCTGAGACCATTGATCCCGCTCATCTGGGTCATTTGAACCATCTGTGATTAAGAGACCAGCATCAATGAGTCAAAATCTTCAGGGAAGTGTTTCCTCAGAGTCAGCACACAGAAGCCGTGGCACAGGGTGGGCCAAGACTATTTATTCCTTATGCTGGCAGCCAAATGTGGTAATGTTTAAGAGTCTCCTAGGTGACACTTGTTTTGAAGGAATGAAGGGGTCATGGAAAGCAGCTAAGGCTTGGCACAGTGAGAGACCAGAAGAGGCCCTTAGTAAAGTGCAGCCTCGGGTACCGTGTCTTAGTCACTGTTCTGTGGCTGTGAGGAGACACCATTGCCAAGGCAACCCTCATGAAGAGAACATTTCATTGGAGGCTCGCTTACAGTTTCAGAAGCTTAGTCCATTATCATCATGGGGAGGGGGTGGCAGTGGGCAGGTGTGGTGCTGAAAAGTAGCTGAAAGCCACATCCTGATCCACAGACACAAAGAGAGAACTGGGCCTCGCAGGAGCTTTTGAAACCTCAAAACCCATCCCCCAGTGACACATTTTCTCCAACAAGACCATACCTCCTAACCTTTCTCAAATAGTGCCATTCCCTGATGACTAAGCATTCAAATACATGAGCCTGTGGGGGCCATTCTTATTCAAACCACCACATTCTACGCCCTGGTCCCTATAGGTTTATAGCTGTATCATAAGGCAAAATGCATTTAGTTCAATTTCAAAAGTCCCCATAGTTTATCACAGCCTCAGCACAGTTTAAAAGTCCAAGTCTCTTCTGATACTCATGGCAATCTCTCTCTCTCTCTCTCTCTCTCTCTCTCTCTCTCTCTCTCTCTCTCTCGTGTGTGTGTGTGTGTGTGTGTGTGTGTGTGTGTGTGTGTGTGTGTGTTTTATTTGTTTTATATTGTATTTTTTGAGAAGGGTTTCTCTGTGTATCCCTGGCTGTCCTGGAACTTGCTTTGTTGACCAGGCTGGCCTCGAACTCAGAAATTCACCTGCCCCTGCCTTCTGAGTGCCAGGATTAAAGGCATGCACCACCACCACCCAGCATTCATGTAATCACCTGTAAAATCAAAATTTAAAAAGGAGATGACATATTTCCAACATACAATGTTACAGAATATACATTATCATTCCAGAAGGGAGCATAGTGAGGAAATACTAGACCAAAGCCAGACCAAAAACCAGCAGGACAAGCTCAAAATTCTGCATCTCCATGTCTGATGTTAAAGGACCCTTCAGATTTCTAACTCCTTTCGTCTTTATTGACTGCAAAACACTTTTCTCTCTGGCTGGTTCTATTTCCTGTTAACAGCTCTCCTGGGCAGGTATTCCACGGCTCTAGTATCTCCAACACTTTGAGGTCGCCACTGAAAATCAGTCTTCACCTTCACAGCTTCACTCATGGCCTCCCTGAGCCTCCATGCAGGAATACCACTGACAGAGGCCTGGCCTCGACAGCTTTCCTTAGCCTCAGAGGGAGATTCCACAACCCATTCCTTGTATCCTTGGCTCACACACATGGCTAAAGCTGCCAAGTTCTGCTACTCCTTGGGACAGGGACTTGTCCCCAATCCCTCTTTTACAGGTAGTAAAAGCCCCAGGACTGAAAGGAGTCATGCAAAGAGGTTGAGGCTTGGCACCATGTAGCAGGATTAGAGACCCGAAAGAGAGCCCAGAAGAGGCTACTAGTAAGGTGCAGCCCAGTTACAGTGGAGACAAGAGTATTTTGGAGATGTAAATACCTCCAAGGATAGCAGCAGCAGTGGAGTGGAGCTGGTCTAAGCCTAGGAGACAAGCTGTGTGTGCTTCAGATGGCAGAGCTGGAAGGAACAATGGAACCATTCCAAGGCCCATTGCAGGCCAGAAGATTGTGAGCAAATCCCAGATAGCCAACCAGGAGCTTTTTTATATTGTTGGACTTTGGTTTTGCTTTGATCTAATGGACCTTCCTTTTTGAAGTAAGAAAATATGCACATTATTTTTTTATTTTGAGGAGCTCAGTTAAGAGACTTTGGAATTTTAGGCAGATTTTGGATGTTTTAGAGAGACAGGGTATTTTAGAAAAACTTCATGCTCTGAAAGAGACTTTGTATGTTTTAAAGAGACTGAACTTTTAAAGTGAATTGTTGAAGACTGTGGGACTCTGAAAGTTGGACTGCTTTATATTGTGACGTAAACGATTGATACGTGGGGCTGGAGAGATGACTGAGCAGGTACGAGCACTGGCTGCTTTTCCAGGAAAACCAGGTTCAATCCCCAGCACCTATACGACAGCTCACAATCATTTGTAAGTTCAGTTCTAGGGGGTCCTCACCCGTGTCTGGCCTCCACAGGCACCAGGCACACAAGTGGTACATAAACATACATGCAGGCAAATCACCCGTACACACAAATGAAATAAAATGAAAATTTAAAGATATCAACACGTCGTCTTGGGGACAAACTAGAAAGAAAAGTTCTGGTTGAACAGTGATGTGTTTGTGTGTCAAGACGACAAGGGGTCAATAGTGTCAGTTTCAGGTCAACTTGACACAAACCATTCTCATTCAGAAAGATGGACTCTTAATGAAGAAAATGCCTCCATAAGACTGGCCTGCATGCAAGACTGTGCAGCATTTCATTCATTAGTTTATTATTTTGGGAGGGACTAGACCATTGTTGGTGTTCCTACCACTGGGCATGAAGTCCTGGATTCTTTAAAAAAGCAGACTGAGCAAGCCATGAGGAACAAGCCAGCAAGTAGCACCCCTCTTTGGCCTCTGCATCACTTTCTGCCTCCAGTTTCCTGCCTTGAGTCCTGTCCTGACTTCTTTGGATAGAGTATTATAAGCTACAACACGAAATAAACCCTTTTTATTTTTCCAAGTTGCTTTTGGTCATGGTATTTGATCACAGCAATAGAAACGCTAACTTAGACACCAAAAAAATCCAAAAAAAAAAAAAAAAAAGGTTTCTGCTGTCTATGCTGTCTATGGAACTAAATGTTGTTGTTGTTGTTGTTGAGATGATGATGATGATGATGATGAGTTTGAAACAAGACCAGACTGGCTTTGAACTCAAGACCTTCCTACCTCCACCTCCTTAGTGCTGGGTTATATGCATGTACCACCATATCCAACTCCAAATAGGCTTTTTATAAAAGTGCGTACAGGCATTTATTCTAATTTATGAAGTTGTATATTCAGTTAATCAGGTAATTCTAATAAACTCAGAAATAATAAAAGAGAAATGTAAGCCTTAATTAAAGGCGTAGTGCAGGCCTTTAATCCCAGCACTCGGAGGCAGAGGCAGGCAGATCTCTGTGAGTTCAAGGCCAGCCTGGGCTACAGAGTGAGTTCCAGGAAAGAGGCAAAGCTACACAGAGAAACCCTGTCTCAAAAAATCAAAAGAGAGAGAGAGAGAGAGAGAGAGAAAGAGAGAGAGAGAGAGAGAGAGAAAGGAATGCAGAAAAAAATATTTTGTTAGGTCATCAAGCATCCCACTGCTAACTCTAGACCTTAGGAACAACTTAGGAATAGACCACTGGCATTTCATTTCAGCTTTATTTGGTTTTTCAATAATTAAATTCCCTTTCCTTTTCTTTTTCTTTCTTTCTTTGTTGTTGTTGTTTTGAGTTGGTGTTTTTTTGGTTTTTGGTTTCTTTGAGACAGGGTCTCACCCAGTAGCTCTGGTTGTCCTGCAACTCACTATGTAGGCCACGCTGACCTCAAAATCACAGAGCTCCACCTGCCTCTGCCTCCTAAGTGCTAGGAGTGAAGGTGTGCACCACCACACCCAGCTTTTAGATTACCTTTTCTTTGCAGTGCAAAGTGGGGATACTGTCACTCAGATTTCACTCAATAAAAAGCAATACTATCCTTGATGGGACTTTGGTTGAAATCCAACAAAATTATTTCCAGCTGCAGAACACATATTTTTTAACAAAGAAAGAATCATTGGAAGGACCTATGAGAAGTCATGTGTTGATGCCTTTCACATTTTTCAACCGCATACAAACACATACAACACTCATACACACACACACACACACACACACACACACTTCTATTATTGCCATTAACAATAACAAATGTCACAAAATGGTAATTCCCCTTACCTTAGGAAACATATTCTAATACTTTCTGTTCTATTATATTTCCAAGCACTCAGTGAATTTTGTTATTCATTAGATGGGCTTCCATTAAGGCCACAATAAAACCATTAACAATTTTTAATAATAAGATGGCTCACAGTGGAAACTATTTTTTTCTTTTGATAATGATATACAAAAATGGGCTTATACCATGTTCATTGACACACACCTCAAGTCCCAGCACTTGGGACAGCAGAGGTAGGAGGGCTGCAAAACAAAAACTGACTCATTTGACATGTTAGTCTCTAACATGTATTGCCACATTTTCTTTCATAAATTCAAGCGTAAGTTGGCAATTATTTCTTAGTCACCCCTTGCTTCTCATAGATTTGCTTTCTTCCAGTTTATTTATTTCTATGACCACTGTCCTGATTTTGTCACAAATGGAGTTTTGAATTTCTATATTAGAGTGTCCATTTTCCTTTCTTTCTGTTTTCCTCTGAACCAAGTCCAATGCATATTTTTATAATGATTCTGGTCCCTCTCAACCTCATTGCACCTCACCTGTTAACCAACTTAACCAGAATGCTCCATCATGCACTGGTACACTGAATTCTCCTACAGTAATTCCTTACTGTACCCCCACCCCATGAGAGCAAACATGTAACATTTATCATGACTTTGGATAGTAATTTTTTTTCTTTTCCACTTCTTTCCTTCTTTCTTTCTGAGTTAAGGTGTTGCTATGTAGCCCATGCTACCTTGGAGCTTACTATATAACCCAGGACACTCTGGAACTTGCTATCTTCCTATATCAGCCTCCTAGATTCTGCAATTCAAAGTAAATCATGCTTAGCTTTGAACTCATATGCCACATAGGGTTTTGTTGCTCAACTCTCATATTTCTTGCAAGTGTTCTGTATTTTTATGACCAGCATTCTTTCCCTCCTCACAGCATGTTATGAGCCATGCTTCCCACTGCAGCGTGATGTTCTGCCCGTGGCCATAGTAACCCCATGATAACAAGTCTTTGAAAAGCCCACATAAGCTCATTTCCAGGGCAGCAGAAAGGTTATTATCAAGACCATAGAGGCAAAGGGCCTTCGCGGAACTCCACTTCAACAAGTGCTAACCCTTGAAAGTGTCCTTCACCTCAGCCATTTCCCACCCCTGCTGGAGACGAAGATAGACACATTGGAGTTCATCTCTCCTGAAAGGTCATACCCTAGTTCAAAATCACATCTGGGGTGGACTGTTGTTACTCGGAACAAGCACCCAAGAGTGTGTGACTTTGTTTCATTCACCCAGCTGCTTCATTACCCTTTTGTGTGTGTATGCTGGGGCAGACCAGTATCTGTTGGTGTTCCATGTCACAAGCTGCCCACCCCAATTACATGCTGCCAACTTGATGGTGAGCAGACAAGGACATGAACTAGGTAATCTGAGGCACTGGCAGTGAATGAAATGTGTATTTCTCTTTATTGTCTACTGATCAATGGATGTGGCTCTGGCTTTCTCTTCATAAGGTGTGGTCCAGATAATAGAATATTTTACTTCTAACAAGGAGCCAAAACATATTGCCTGCCTACTACCTTCCATTCCAAGTGTTGAAGGCCATACACGTGTTTTTTGGTTGAATATACCTATCACCTCTATGAAAAATATCATTTTTCATTGCACCAAATGACTAGCCCATGGGCACACATCTTGTAGAAGAAATGGGGTCTCAGACAAAATCAGTCTTTTCTCCATCCCTAGTGCTTCCGGGAAGCCTCCCTTTTCCTCTGAAAGGACCCTGTTCTGAGGATGAAATAGTTAGCCTCCTCACTTAGCAGATGAGTGAACAGATTACAGTAGAGAGATAAGGTAGGCAGAAGGGAACAAAGAGGTGTGAGATGAACGTGGAAGAATGTTCAAACAAGTTGTGAAGCAAGTGTACCCTGAAGGGAATATCTGAAGGCATCTGGTACATAAGCATCAGGGAGTAGATGCGTGTCCATAATATATTTTGTCACAATAACAAAAGCAATAATAGAAAGAGCCCAAATGCCCATCGTAAGTAAAATGGGTAAGTAAACTGTAATATATTCACATAATGGATTCCTACATGGATAGAAATACTATGAACTACATATATACATATTAAAATTAATTATTCTCAAAAATGTAATTTGGAGCATAAGAATTCTTATTGAAGAGCACAACACTGTTGAATAATTCCATAAATGGAATGTTGAGCAAAGAAGAAAGTAATAGAAAAATGCACAGTGTGATTCTGTGTGTGAGAGAGAGCATGTGTGTGTGTGTGTGTGTGTGTGTGTGTGTGTGTGTGAGAGAGAGAGAGAGAGAGAGAGAGAGAGAATGTGTGTTTGTGAGACAGAGAGACTGTGTGTGAGAGAGAGAAGAAAGAAAGAGGGGGGGAGAGAGAGAGAGTTTCAAACACCAAGCAAAAATATATACTACCTTTTTTATGAAGTAGGAGAGGGACACTTAAGAAACATCTTCCTGGGCACTCTTCTAGATCTTTGGATGGTTGATAGGTATGTAATAGCACTTATTATCTTCATAAACTCCATATATTGTATTTTATATATGCCTTTCACTCATATTTTAGAGTTTTCAAACTTTTCTAAAAGAAATTCTTCGTAAGTGTGCAGAATGTACACAGGAGCATACGGGAAAGAATAGAGGAAATGTCTACAAAGCAGGAAGAGGGGACCTAACTAAGGAAGAGCAGGCAGCATTAGGAGAAAGGAGAATGAGTCATAAATATACACATTACAAACGCTATACCAGAAAGATAAAGACTGTATTGGAATTCCAAAAGGGTTAGCAGGATGACTGGACGAGAGACATTCGTTCGGCAGTCTGGCCACTGCCAGCCAGTACGTTAGGGAGTAGGATTAGAAGGCTGAAAAAGTTGCCTTTTGGTATAGCTGATTCGCTCTCACAGTGAGGAAAATGTTCGTTCTTGGGAATGTATGTGTGAGGTAAACACCAGAAAATGTTAAGCGTGTGTTAAACATCTTCACAGGCTTCTGTTTGAATCTTCGCTATGGTTTCAAATACCCTTTGTTTTTTGTACAGATCTGGTTTAAACGTGCTTGAGCAGCAAGCGTCTTTTAGCCCACATTCCTAAAGCTGAGTGGACCCTAAAAAACCCATGGAGGCTGAGCTAGTCTCTGCTTACTGACTCTCTAAAGAAAATGGCCCAGGTGTATGTGCATATGTTCATGGTACAGATGTGTGCATGACACGTGTGTCTGTGTTTGATACATGTAAAGAAAAGAGTTTACAGAGGTGGCACTGATATCCAAAACACGAAGCAGCCAGGTAGATGAGTATTTCAGGGAGTGCATTAGGAAATGGGGAAGGTAAGCAGAAAAGCAGCTCTACCCAACAGAGAACATCAGAAATGTCTGTCTATTCACTGTTCCAGTCGCTTGGCTGGTGTGATGTAGAAACTGAATTTCAGTTTGACCCCAGTTACTTTAAAAGTAAACGGTCACATATGGTTAGTGACATCTGTAGTAGACAGGGCAGGGTTCCTTCACCTCCTCACCTCTGGGAATGAGATGAAGTCACCTGAGAACAATTTGAGGCAGGGACTGTCACAGAGCAGCATAACTCCCCTCAACACTCCTGAGCACACCCTCCCCAGGTGCCTTCAGATTTATGAGAAGACAGAAGAAAAACAGAGAAGGAAATCAAGGTAAAGGAATAGGAGGACAGACCCAGGTTAGTGGTCCCGAGTATCTTCTCAATGACTGATTCAGATCTCAAGCCCCAAGGCTCGCTCCCCTACACTGTGCCCATACTGACCTCCACGCTCTTTAAGGGTTTGTTTGTTGGATACTGTTGATGAGCAAAGACAAAGGATTCATTTTTTTAATCATCTTTTCTGCTTGTCATGCTGAATGGCAGGACCTTTATACCATTTGAAAATTGAATTTATCCTTCCATTTAGGTAACATGCGTACTGAGCTTTTATTTGCCTTCTGCTGACTAAAAAGGGTTCTTTGCGCTCAGCTCTGTTGTCTGCCTGCATAGAGGGACTTGCATATTTACGGACCACTGTTTCTAAACCTTGACTCCTACAGGAAGGAGGCTTGAAGACCAACTCCATTTACTAGAAGGGCACCTGGTTCCCCAGCTTCATTTTACTATGTGAATCTAGCTGCTACCGCCTCACTCCCCAAACTCCAGCTTGGTTTTGTTTCCCAAAATTGTGTTTCCCTGGGCAACATCGCTGTGTACTGAAACTCACTGCTTGTACACTCCATGGATCTTCAGGGTTCAACTTTTATTTTCATAATGTAACACAAGACAGAGCAATGTATTTTTTTTTGGTCATAAAATTCAAAGCATGTTGAGGCATTAAAATGATCTTTGAACGTATACCTTAGATGAGGATTTACAAATATGTACACGTATTAGTATAGGAATTCACACTTAATCGATGAACAGTTCAGCCAGATGGCTAATTGGATTTAGGGTTTCTATTTGATGAATCAAAAATATAATGCCATTATTGAAAGTAGGCCAGTAAAATTCTGGCCCAGCCTGCCTCTTCCTAGTGCTAGGAAGAGAAAAGCTCTTAGTGAACAGCAGATTCATCCAAACCTGTCAGCAGAATTGATAAAGCAAATTCCACATTAAGAAGGTAGTGAGAACTGGCCCTCTCCAGACCTCATCTATATGGGACACGGTGTCTGACTTGTGACCGAGAACAGACAGACATTTGTGGAGTAAAAAAAATGATGAGAAGTGGAGTGGAAAGCCCCTCCATACTTAAGGGTGGATATGAGGTTCAGATACCTGCCTGATAGAGGTTCGGAGAACCCCTAGTTTAACCCAGGAGCTGAAAGTCTTTAATTCCCTCACACCAGGTGCTTTTAACATATTTCAAAAGTGTTGTCTTATTCCTATGGTCCTTTTTAAAAATCGATGATTCAAAGTCATATCAGAAAAGACTGAGAAAAAGACATTAACATTTGGGAGCTTTCCAATAATTTGGGGGCATCTCTTTTTATTGTCCTCTCCCCTAGTAGCATCTATCTTTAGCCCCTTAGTTTTAAACTAATGATAGTGTCTCCATGCCACCTACTGAAGGATTAATAGTGAGAACATTCAAGAAAGGAAAACACGCCTTCTGCTTGAAGTCATTGCTTTTGTGGGACACCTTGCTTCAACCAGTTCCTCTTACATCAGCCTTAAGGGTCTGAGTCCTTTTTATCCTGAAGACTTGAGAAAACCCATTCCTGTAGTGGGTTTTAAGATCCCCATTCTTTTAGACTGATCTCAAAGAGTTCTCAAAGAGCCCTCAGAGAGACCAGTGAGAAAAGCTTCAAGAAGAAGAGACATGTCATCTCCATCGGAAAGAGAGTGCTCCTATCATCAGAGCTTTTTCCTGAAATCATAAACCTCAGTGTGCCAACTCAGGACGTGGAAGTTTCCTGTCACGACTCAGATGGAGAGTAGATAAATAGCAGTATAGAAGAATGGTGAGGATTGCTGATTTCCAAAGCTCTTTCCAGGCCCATGGCTCTGCAATTCCATGAGCCCCTTCACAGCATCAGAAAGAAAGCTCTGAACCAGGCCTCTTGCCTGAATTACCAGCCCTGACTAGGGAAAAAGAACTGCGGTTCTCACCGGCAGACTCAAGGTTTTCTTGAGACCAGCCACTTCCCTTTAGAGTTGCTGCTGTGGGATGTGCTCCATCTTCCCTCAGGACAGCAGGGCCAGTCCAGTCTGCTACTGGGCACGTGGAGTTCAGCCAAAACAAACACAGCCTCCGAGATTCAGAAAACAGCTATTTTGTGGATGTGACAGACAGGGGGTTGTCCCCTCAGAAAACTGAAAAACTGTGAGATCTGACCTGATTTGATTCTATAAGCTGAAATGTTTCATGATATGACAAATTAACTTGCTGTTCTGACAACTGAACTCCTGGTGTGATGAAGTCAAGCCCCATTTGTTTCCTATTTCCTCTTTCTCTGACTCCATTTCATCATAATGCACCAGCAGAAAAACTCAAGTCCTGGGTACATCCCCGGGAGAAGGTCCGGGGATGGGGGGAGAGAAAGGCGTCCCTATGGTGTACGGTGTTACTTTCCATAGATGACCTCGGTGTTCATCTCCCTGAATGCTTGTTGCCTCTGGGCAGAGTTATGAAAAAGACAGGCAGAAGTGAGGAGAATCAAAAGAAGGCAGAACAGAGGCAAAGACAAAGAGTAAACGTACAGAGGGAAAGAAAGAATGTTGTAAGAAGAAGACATTTGAAAAGAGACCAAGGCTTCTCACTGACAACAAAATCCTTACAGTGCCCTTTCCTCCAGGTAAGGCCCCCAAGGTAAAGGTTTCTTGTTTAACATGACTAGAGAAAGGTGAGATCACTCTGCCTATTTCCAATGTCTTGGCTTCGTCTCCAAGAAGTGCAATGGGAAGTTGCCCTAGAGAGCTAGACTCAGGTTGGGGGAAGCACCTGTAACAGGATCTAGTCCCTGCTTTGCCACGGGGAGATACCTAATCCTGTCAGCACCCCTGAGGTTCTAAGTCTCCCCTAAAACAGAGAGCAGAAAGAGTCTGAATGTCATTGGTACCTAGACATGGCTCCCTAAGGTCCCAACAGGGTTACCTCAGCAGATTCTCAACCAGATCTGTCTCTACTGCAGCTAGGAACACACAGTAACACGTATATTGTACAATTTTATATTCACTTCTCCCATGCAATAGACAAAAGACACCATCAATAAATGCTATCTTATTTTTAGGCTTTTTTATTAAAAGAGGGAAATGCTAGAAAGCAGCCACGTTTATAGCCATCCTTATTACCTCTCCTGTTTTTCTCCAAACATTGAACCCTAGCTTGGAAGATTTATTGATCCTTATTTTTCTAGTTCACTCTAGTTGAGTGCCCAGTACATTTTCCTGTTTCAGCCTCCCAAGGGCTGACATTATAGGTATGTGCCTCTGTGCCCAAGAAGATGTTTCTGTAGGATAATGGTTTTTGAGCTGAAAATGAGCCAAGTGACGTGAGGGAGATCTAAGCATGTGAAGGCACGAGGGGAAGACAGAGCAACGAGCAAAAGCAAACTCTGAGATGGAAAAATGTTAAAAGGCTAAGGCAGTGTAACTAGGTAACAGGAATAAGTCGGAATGAGCCCTGAAGGATCATAAGGGCCTTGCAGATATGGTCATACGTACCACAGGAAATCATTCAGGATGCCTGAGCACCAGAGCGGGTGGTGCCTTTAGCTGTAAGATCATAACGAAGGGGGGACAAGAACGGAAGCTGGGACTTGGCCGTCCACAGCAGAGATGGTTAGTGGTATCCTGAACTACTGAATAGCAGGGCAAGAGAGGAAAATTGGTCAGCTCCACTACATATTCTGAAAGTAAGATTGCTGTGCTCTGAGGAAGAAAGGAATCAAAGGTGAGCACTATGTTTGGGATCTGAGCAACTTAGTGTGAGGAAACGATGTCATGAAAGGGGAAGGCTGGGGCAGCGGGGAAGGGTCCGCTTCGGAGGAAGAATTATCAAAATGCTGTGTTTGAGATACCTATTTTAAAAAATCTATTTAAAAATAGAGAGCAATTAAATACATAAGTCTAGCAATCACAAAGAAATCAAAATTGGAGGTATAAATCTCATTGTCACTAGCCATGAATTTTTGGGCAGTACTGAATCAAACTCAGCTTCACCCCAACCCAATTAGCAAAATGGTTTTATTTAATTTAATTAGATAGCATTTATTCCTGTTAGATGCAATAATAGTTCAAAATAACCTATCTCAAAATAATTTCACTAGCAATTTTTTTAAAGGAAGGCATTGAAAACACAGAAAACCAAAACATTTGACTTTTCTCCCCGCCAAAAGCTGTTGTGTGCGAGGTTGTAGTGACCTACATGGCTCTGAAAAAAAATACCTTCAAGTACAGAGCTAGAGACACTTAAAGTGGGAATGGTGAATGGCATATGAGCAGGACTCACCGTAACTGCTACAGAAACCTCTCCAACCTGGGCACACACTTTGCTAGACTTTGTGAGATGGCCAGATAGAGGTTTTTGAGCTGAAAATGAGCCAAGTGACGTGAGGGAAATAGATCTAAGTGTGTGAAGGAATGAGGGGAAGACAGAGCAACAAGCAAAAGCAAACTCTGAGATGGAAAAATGGAAAAAATGGAAAATAGTCCTGCTGGGTCTCTACTATGAAAATCAATGGCATCCATCAAACCTCGGACTCTAGCAATAAGGCATGGTAGGTACTGTTAACAGTGGTTCTCAACCTTCCAATGCTGCGACCCTTTAACACAGTTCCTCATGCTGTGGTGACCCCCAACCATACCATTCTTTTCATTGCTACTTCATAACTGTAATTTTGCTACTGTTATGAATCGTAATGTAAATATCTGATATGCAGGATATCTGATATGCAACCCCAAAGGGGTTGTGACCCACAGGTTGAAAACTGCTGTGCCAGCAGATGAAGAGGACCAGATACAGTAACAAGCCGTGGAGACTGTTTGGTGAATTTGGTTTTGTTTTCACTAAAAGCTAGAAATGTATACACTGGGCAATTTAGCTAGATGACTTCTATTGATCACCACTGCTCTCCCACCTAGTTAATCAATTATGGTTAAATACAATGGATCAACCATTGGCATCCTTTTCTGTACCTTTCCTCTGGCATTGAGCAAAGCCACCAGCCTGTTCTCCTGCCACAGAGAAAATTGAGTTTCATTGGCGGAGAAGTATGAAGGACCGTGGCAAAGGTAGAAGAATAGAGTCGGTCGAGAAAATAAATGGTGTTTGTATAATCTGTGGACCTTGAGATTAGCAATTGAGGAGAACTTTGCTCACTGACTGTACAAGCTCCTTGGAGATAATATGAATTGAGTGAGACTTAGGGGTGCAGTCATTTCTCTGGCAGGAAAGATGGAAAGGCTTGCTGGGACCGGGGTCACTCCCTTCTTGTCCCACTAAGGAGTGTTCTTTCCTGTAGACCTCACTTAAAATGTTGCAAGAAAGTTGATACTAATCTTGGCCATCATTTATTTGATGTCATAGTCACCTGTGATTTATTGTGTTTGCCAGGACTCGCCTTGGGAAAGAACTTAGTCCGAAAACCAAGTGGATATGAAAAAGAATTGATTAGCGAGGCAGTCAAAGAATGAACAATGTTAATATTTTAATGCATGTGATAACTGGCCTCCGCAAAGAGTTCGCGTACTGACCCCTGTGACTTCATTTTATTCACAGTGATGAATAAACAATAGCCCCCATTAGTCAACTTAGCTACCTGGTTTGTCATTCCAAGGGCATACTAATAATGCATGAGGTCTGTCGTTTGGAGCCCTGCTGTGTCTGTTGAATATAAAAGTGGATTTGCCAAGCATTCCTACTGAAACTCTAACATGATCTTTCAGTATGTGCCCGTTACCAGCAAGGAGCGTGTCTTTGTGGCAGGAGCCACCTTCATCAGAATTGTGGCTGAGTCCATAGGATTGTCTTTGCAAATGAAACGTCTCACCAAAGCAGTCCTTTGCCTTTAATCTTACAAGGAACGGGGTGTCTTTCCCCGCACTGGCGTCCTAACCTCACCTGTGGCTCCTTTATTCTTCCCTACTTCCTTTTCCTGAATAATGAGCACTGCTCTTATCTGTTCCAAGTGACCAGTGAACTTCTGGCTGACTCTCAAAGGAACTGCAAGAGCACACAGACAATTCGTGGGTGAAGCCTTCACCCATGCACTCGGTTCCTTCTCTAGTACAATGGACTTGGAACCAGTTGTCGGTCTCTGGGTCATCAATGACGTGATCAGCATTGAGCTCAATTTCCATAAAAATCCCAGTTAAAGGACCTGGGAGGAGACTAACACGGAAACATTAAAACATGGTTTGTGATGAATATCTGAACCCGTGCTCACAAGAGGCTGGCTGGACCAGACCTTAAGGCTACACAGCCAGAAGGACAAGACTATAAAGAAATTTCAGGATCATATGGTTCACTCAAGTCCACCTCTGCAGTCCTGTGAACCAGTAGAGAGAAGTACTGAGAGTTGGAAAATTTAGCCAGAACGACATCAAAAGTTCTGAGAGTCTCCGTGATGTCAAAAATACCATGTTCTGTGAGACTACCTGAGTTGAGCTTCAATACCTCAACAATTCAGAGTAGATAAGTACTGTATCAATCTGTGGGATTCAGTTTAGATAAGACTAGATTAAAATAGCAAGAGATACTTACGTCATTTATACTAGAATCCTAAAATTATGGAATCAGGCACTAGAATAGGAGTTATCAAGGGCCTGGGCAGGGGTAAATGGGAGAGTGAGGAGACACTGGCCAGAGCACACAGAATTTCAGTCAGGTGGGAAGAATAGGTAGAAAAGGTCTATTGTGCAGCATGGTGATTATAGTTAACAGGAAAGTATGTACTCTTGAAAATTACAATGTTCCTGCCTCAAAGAACGTGTTATTTATGTTAGTTAACTTGATTTAGCCATTCCACCATCTGTACATCTATACATATCTTTATAGATATTATAAACATTTAATCTGCATATTTCAAAATATCATGCTGCATTCAGTAACTATGTAACAGTTTTGTCAATTAAAGAATCAATAAATGGAGAATACATTAACACCATGAACTTAGTCAGACTGAGTTTCAAAAAGCATTAAAAAAACAACCTTCGTTTTCTATCGTGGTTTTAGGGTATCCTGGGAGTCTGCACTGGAGTCATAGCAACTGTGATCCCCCAGGAAGCCCTGACCATGGTTTTCTGACACAAGTCTCTACCTCAGCAAGGTGCGTCATCATCCTGGCTTTCAAGCTGAAAGCACATACTGTGTGCACACATAGAAGACAAGGCCCAATAGCATTCATTCCCAAGGCCCTGCCTAAAGTTACCACCATGCTGTCTAGACACATTGGGGAAGCAGGACTAAGACCCAGCGTTACTGCCTCAACCTTGGGGACAGTGCAACCTTAGACTTCACCAAATAAGAACATGATGGAAAGCTGTTTACACTCCCAGCAGCAGTACGAGAGCACCTGGGCCATGCTAAGGACAGCAGCAGGGACTTCTGCAGCTTCTGGGGTGCTAACCAAAGCAATCTTCTCTCCTACTCAGTGATTTTAAGAGGCTGAGACCAATCAGTGAGTGGGGGGACACAAAAGAAAACATGGGGGTTGCTTGTAAAGTTTAGAACACATTCTAGGTCCCCCAAAGAGGACGCAGACATGTAACATGGAATCTAATTTGGTCTTTTTAATCAAAAACCCGGAGCCTGATATTGGGTAAATGCTGAAAGATCAGAGAGACAAAGGAACAAGCCACTGCCATGTCTTACCTCTAGGACTCCTCAGTCTGAAAAGGCCTAGTTCCTGTCTCTTCATGCCTTATATACCTTTCTCCGCTTCCTTCTTAGTACTGGGATTAAAGGCAGGTGATTCTCAAGTACTGGGATTAAAGGTGTGTGCCACCACTGCCTGGCTGTTTCTCTCCTAGCCTGAGTCAATCTCATGTAGTCCAGGGTGGCTTTGATCTCACAGAGATCCAGATGGATCTCTGCCTCCTGAGTGCTAGAATGAAAGGTGTGTGCCACCACTGCCTGACATCTATGTTTAATCTAGTGGCTTGTTCTGTCCTCTGACCTTCAGGTAAATTTTATTAGGGTACACAATATATCTCCACATAGACATTAAGTGCAGGTCCTCTTCCCTCACAAAATGGTGGTCCCCCTTAGGAAAGTTGGTCTAAACAGCAAACATTATAAATTGTATGGTCAAGGTCATGCCATACCTAACCTGGACCTCACTGGATGGCAGGAAAAGCAAGACTAAAGGGAAGTTTCTGGTAACAAAGAGCAGCCTGCAATGAAATGGGAGAACACTACAATAAGTTTCAATAGAATTCCACACTTTATTCAAGAACATACTCACATTAACTTGTATATAGAAAAGCTTTTTATTAAAGATTGATTGCAGGGAGAACCCTTTAACCTGTACTTTTCAAGTGAAACCCACTTTCAGAGATGATCTATGTATGCTTCAACAGTCTCCCAGACACCTTGACACATGCCCACACACCTAGATGCATTCAGGCCTCTACGTGAGAACTGGAAATATAAGAAGGGCCAGGCAGCATGGGAGGCGGTGTCCTGAAAACTTCACGGGAGAAATCAATGATGTGCCAAAAAGGAAGGGCAAGGCATTTGGTAGCTGCCAAGAGGACAAAGTCTGGCGAGAATTTTAGTCCTTGGGAGTTCCAACAAGAGGAAGTTTAAGCAGTGCAGTTTCTGTGTTGGTATAAGGGCAGTGACGTCCCTGAGAATTAGGAAGTCAACTGAACACACTTGGTGTAGTGCACTTCCTGATCCTCAAATCTTTGTATAGCCCCGATCCTTGAACCTGAGCTGCCTCTTTGGTCCAGTAGAAATGGTACCTAGTTTTAAGACAAAGCCTTCTGGACTCAGAGGAAGAGTGGCCGTAATATAAGAAAGCTGACTTCTCTGTACCACCTTGCTATGAGAAAACCCAGAAGAGTCAAATTAAGAGGTCACACGGAGAAGGACCTAGAAACTCTGCCAACTAAGGTGGCCTTGGCTGCCTGCTCCAGCAGAGTACCAATTTCTGAGACATGAGCCATCTCAGAAATTAGCACCACACAAGACAGAATCATACTTCCTGTGTTGTTAAATAGCCAATTGAAATAATCACAAGCATAGTGATTGCTGTTGGAACCACCGAGTGTTGAAGAGAACAGATCATAAACATGTGGCTGATCTTTTTAGGAAACAGGACACCAGTATGATCAAGAGAAGATGTCTTGATGCTTCCCATGGCCCTATCTTAAGGCTCTTCCATGTTGTCTAGGGCTAGGAATAAAAACAAAAACAAAAAACAAAAAAAAAAAAACAACTCAATGACATCACTCACCTCCACATCATAATAAAAATAGTCTACATTTCTACAAATCACACCCTGTTAACAATGGGATGTCACCAAAGCTTTGGACATAAACAGGTACTCAGTACAAACCTGCAGTCATGTCTACCGCTTTGATGTACAGAGATGCCAGCTCCTGCTACATTCCCCACATATTCATCTGCACTGAGGTGACCTGAGCCATTTACCCGTCTTGCATGTACTGTTATCTACACAGGAATGCACATGCTGTACTTATCCACGGAGGACAAAAAGAAGCTGTGGTTTGCACATTGCTTGGGGTCTGTCAGCACTAACTGTAAAAGAAACACTATTGAGAAAACTCCAGAGAAGCAGAGCTGAGAAAGCGACCTGGGATAGGACCCACCGGTTTCACTTGATACTATACAACATCTGGATGCAGTTGCAAAAGAAATGACAGTTATCAAGGTCTGACTCTAGAACTCAGTGCTTTAAGACATCTGTACTATCTCTGTCTATCCCTCTGCACCAGGCAGATCCTAACCTACCCCTGCCCTGGCTATATATAACACCGACAAAAGCGTTAAGTATTGTCTCAGGGGTGGCGTCTGTCCAGCCGAAGCTGCACTAAGTACAAAAACCAACTCAGGCTGCTGCTTCTATTACCATAGGAGTAGACAGCTCTGGGAAATTTAAAAATAATTTTGCAGCTTCCTTTGAGCTGAGACTCACCGTCAGCTGAAACACATTTTAGAGCCCCCGTCGACATGTGTCTGGAGAAGGGGTGGATTAATAATAGCTTACATTTCTATAGTGCTTTTCATCCCCGAGGATCCTAAAACAAGGAAAACAGGCTGAATCTTTTCTCCTTGTTTAAAGGAAGAACCTAGTGAATTTCAAAGCAATCCTAAACACTACAACTAATTACAAAGAAATTTACTTTTGTAAAGTGTCAGGACATAATTATTATTTTTTTTTAAACTTAAATAGTATTCGCATCGCTCCTGAGAGCTCACAAAGAAGTACCGCCATCACCATTTCACAAGGCTATCATCTCTTTCCAACAAAGACAGTTGCGGTGCCAGAAGATTTAGAGACATCATGGGTGAAAAGATTAAAAATAATAATAATAATTAACAGTGCGCAGGGAGCTCCATCTGGAGCATTTGATAACACAGTGGGAGATAGATCCAGATGGGAAAAGGTGGGTGGCATGAGCAGAATGCGTCCTGATCCCATGGGCTTAGGACCCTAGCCATGCTCAGATAAGTGTGGGTTTTCATCCTTTCCACTCCCCGCCATTCAAACAGAACAAACCAGGCCACAGCCACCGTGCCTTACCAGTGTCTGCATGGTCCCCGGGTCACAGTATTACCTTGCCTGGCATTATGACGTGGTCAGTAATACATTTAGTGGTGTTTGGTAATCCTAGATTAATATAGCATTTCATTCCCTAACGCTCAGATTCTTGCTTATCTTTCACCCGAGTAATTTGCATACACTTCTACATAGTAATTCCAGGCACAATGCTGGTTATTCTGAGCCTTTCCCTCTGATTGGCAGCTAATTAGAACCCTGAGATGTTGGCAGGTGTTGAGATGAAAAGACATCATAAACCCAGTTACAGCACAGACAATGGCTTTTTAATCGTCTGTTTAAGTCACACAGCGCCTAACTATCTCATGCTTTTAGGATGAGCAGTTCCTTCATCCTTGAGGCTTCCTGAGCAAGGGGGACCTCTACTGTTAAAAAAAGAGCCAACGTCTTTGGAGGGAAGGCAAAAAGGCGAAACAGGGAAGCGTGATCAGGAAGATAACTTTAAAAGAAACAGGATTCTTTTTGGTGTGTTTCCTTTGTGTGGAAGTGCCAAGGCTCGCAGGACAGACAGACAAACCCCCGTCTTCCCACTGTCTCTACCAAGCATGATCGTATCATGAATAAGGCTGAAAACAAGTGGGTGAGAAGACAAGGTTATCGAGTTTGCAAAAGGGGATGTGGTCATTGCATGGCAACTCCAAGGAACGTCATCCTTTTTCTTTATTGTTATAGTTTGAGAGGCTAGTGTAGATCATTGACATGAGATCCATCCAGGGATAACACTCTCAGCATCAGAGAAATGTGTAAGGGGAAAACTTTCTCCGACTGTGTCATCACTGAGGGGAAAAATCCTGTCACGGTGACTGCTTCACACACCTGCCTCCCACAGAGGGTTCTGTGAACTCCAAAGATCTCTCCCTCAACTCGATTTTCTTCAAAAAAGGTATTGATCACCCAAATATTCACAGAAGATCTCATAGTCACATAGACTTAGGCTTAATGGGGAATACGAAAGTATCGAAGAGGCTTTGGTTTCAAGAAACTGTAAAACGAAGATATATATTATGTATAACAGGAATAATACAACAAAGGAGATAAATACATTCAAGTGTGAGCTCCCTCAGAGCCAAGCGTGCTTTGATAGTAAGTAAATGGATATTCATTTAACAAAATAAGAGAACTTTGAAGACTGCAGAGGTCAGCGAGTCTGAGGGACAGAGCCCTGAAGGTAAAGAAAACTAAGTAAACAAAAAGAGAGAGCACCCCCACTTAGAAACTGGGGTCGAATTTCCATGGATAAAATGCATTCATAAAGACATGTTTTACGGACTGGAAATAATGCAGGCCGGCTGAAGGGACAGGGTCATTTAGGAAGGTACTATCTTACAGTGGTGTCATGTGTGACTGCGACATGAAAAATAAAAGAATGTGGAAGTGGAACGGAAACAAGGTTTGTAGCTCTGAGGCCTGGTGCTAGTCAACAGGAAACTTGACTGTACAGAGACACACATAGACACATATGCATATACAATGTATGTAACAGCAATTAATGGGAAAAAGAGGCCATAACCTCGAAACGGAGCAAGGGGGCGTGTGGGAGGGTTAGAGGGAGCAAACGGAAGAGGGAAATTATGTCATTATGCTGTAATCTCAAAAATTAGTATTTTTAACCACAAATGAAGGACTTCATTCCTGACCAACATATTTTAACTCAACCATATCTTAACTAGACCATATAAATTTGTCATCATCCCTAGGCTCATAAGGTACAAACATCTTACATTACTACAAATGACTGTGTGTGTGTGTGTGTGTGTGTGTGTGTGTGTGTGTGATATCACATATTTTATGTGTCTGAACTTATCAGAGAACTTCTTGGCATGTCCCAGTATCCTGAGACGAGATCTGACATGCCTAGATAAAATAACATACAAAACAGCCACCACCAGAGCAAAATAAGCCAAGGACACATGTTCCTGTGACAGAATTCTACACTTATTAATCAGTAAGTCAAAAAATCATCACTAAGTCATAACATTAATTAGATTGTACAATCATTTGGATCGCTATAGCAACATCAATTTTTCAATATACTTGAATTTTCTCAGATGACTCAGTCCTATTAGTTTGAAGAGGATTTAAATTCATCCTTCCATAATAAAGTATAAATATTACAAAAATTGTTACATAGAAACATAAAGGAACTTTCCAAAACTTGACAATAATTCTAAAAGCTCTCATAATATTATTAATAGCAAAATACTTTCAATAATCAAAAGCAAACTTTGATCAGCTATGCTGAAGGATGTATGAGTTATCTTTCTATCTTTAGAAAATGTTCAAAATAATTGTCATGTAAAAAGATGATCAAAGATGATGTAGCTAAAATTCATGAAAATCACATTATAGAAATGTGTCAACAACTGACTTACAAAAATATTATTTTCCAACTCCTGCATCATTCATGAAATTTCCTGATATTCAAAAGTGACTTTGGGCCAAGGAGATGAGTTAGTAGACAGAGGCACTTGCCACCAAGCCTGACTACCTGAGCTCTGTCCCCCAGAACTTGCATGGTGGGAGGACAGAACTCACTCCCACAAGGTGTCTTACTCCACTTGTGCACAGTGGCACATGTGTGTATATGCACACATGTGCACACACAAAAAATAAATGCAAGACATGGCTAACATGTTGTGATTTCTTTCCTCGTGGTACGTAGACATGGTCTGATTTTGCATATTTAACTTTGTAACGTTTTTCTCTTAAACAGGGCTTCATCTTGGGTTCAAGCATTACAAAACCTGAACCTGTCTGCTAAAGGCACTCAGCATCTAAACATTCTGCTAATCCAGTGCAGCGGTGCCATCTTCTGAAGTCTCAAACACAACACACATCTACAGTGAAATCTACTGTTAAATAGGGCACTAAATTCATGTTTCAAATGGTCATTTCAGTGATTTTGAATCATTTGGGCAAAAATTTTTTAATTCCTTGCATTGTGGTGCTATGCAGTGTGGGTCAGAAGGTAATTTGTATTAAGAATAAAAATGTGGTCTTGTTCTGTCACACTTATGGTTACTGTTCTTTTTGCTTTTTTGTTCCTGAAATAACTTTAGGATGTTTGCCCATACCAGAAACCATATAATCAGGAAACCCATAACCAAAGCTGAGTGTGGCTCATATCTCTAGCCCCAGCACTCAGAAGGCTGAGGGAAGAGGATCATGAGGAGTTCCAGACCAGCCTGGGCTACAGTAGGAACCTGCCTCAGAAACATAAACAAGCAAGGTTGTGGAGGTGGCTCAGCACTTGGAGCATATACTGCTTTTCCAGAGGACCGGGGTCATTTCACAGAGCCCACATCAGGAGGCTCAAACCACCTATGACTCCAGTTACAAGGGATCCAATCCCTCCTTCCAGCCTCCATGGGCTCCTGCATGCATGTGGTACACATGAACTCACACAGGCAAACATAAATAAAAATAAAATTTAATATCTTCAAAAACAGTCCATCTGTAACCATATGCATAAATGCATAGAAACAGAAATACATCATGATAAGATGGCAGTTAACAAAAATGAATGAGAGTAATAGTTTAATCTCCCTTAGCTCTTTGGAACTCCATCCGTAAGAGACACGTGATCATCTAGCATATAATCTGAAAGGTAGTTCCTGTTTCAGTGAAATATTAGCAAAGTTAAATTGCTTTTCTTTTTTAGTTAGATTGCATAGATACAATTGTTAACACTATACAGAAATATTTTAAACCTTCTACTAAATTCTTCCTAGTCCAGACTTCTAGAGGGTTGTTTTTCACTTCCCTTGAGTCTGTTCACTTTAGAGACAACAGAATAGTGAACTTCTATTTCAAATATTTGTTTTTATTACTTTTTAACTGTGTGTGTGTGTGTGTGTGTGTGTGTGTGTGTGTGTGTGTGTGTGTTGGGAAGGAGTGACTATGGGCATGTAAGTGCAAGTGCCCCAGGGGACAGGATCCCCTCCCAGCCTGGTTCTCCACGAAAGCATTGAGCCATCTTTCTAGCCCCCCTAGTGAACTTCTTTTAATCAAGAAGAGGTTGGGGAATGGAGAGGAGGGGACAGGAGAGCAGGGGAGAGGAAGGAAAGAGAAAGGAGGCCACTAAGGGTTTTTGAGCGAAGGAGAGGCATGAAGGCAATTATTCCGAAAGGAGTTTAGCAAGAGCTTGAGATGATCTCTGAAGTTGAGAGGTAGAAAACAATGAGTTAGAAGGCCAGCCCAACCATGCCAAGTGAGGCAACATAAACAAAGTTTGTAGTGTTGAAATGAGGAGGACAGAGGAAGAACAAGAGCCGCGGATCTGACTAGGAGTGTGTAGACTTTGCAACGCGTTCCTTCACAGCTGGGCTGTAGAGGTAGTGGGACAGTTGCTGCAGTCTCTGTCCATACACCATATTTACCAGACTGCGCATGTCCGCTGGGAAAACAGGGAGCAGAAGTGTCACAACCTGCCAAATAATCATACTAGAGAAATGAGAGCACAAACATATGGGATTCGGCTGACTAACTAAAACACTAGCATACCTTAAAATACTACAGCACCAAAAGCCGGTTCTGTGGAGCCAGCCAGAGGAACGCGAACAGCAAACTAGATATTCAAAGTGGAAGCGTCTCACCTTGACCTTGGTGGACGCTGTCCTTCAAAACGTAGCAAAGTCTTTAGTATCCACAGTTTATAATAAATTCAGGTGAGTAAAATAATTTCATTTAAAAAGTCCTCAGTGAACTAGATCATTCTCCTTGTTGATAGACCAGAAGAGTGAATCTGAAAAACTGAGTATCAAGCCTACTGTGTGGTAGCACCCCTCTTTAATCCCAGCACTCAGGAGGCAGAGGCAGAGGATCTCTGAGTTCGAGGACAGCCTGGTCTACAGAGTAAGTTTCAGGACACCCAGGGCTGTTACACAGAGAAACCTTGTCTCCAAAACAAAAACAAAAAGAAAAACTGAGAATCAAAACCACCTCATGCTGCATGCTACTTAAGATGTGTATGGTCATTAACTGTCTCAGTTATCCAGAGGGCCTGGTCCAGTTCCATGGGGGCTCCTCAGTTCACAGTTCATGTGTTTCTGCCAGTTTGGCTATTTGTCCCTGTGCTTTTTCCAATTATGGTCTCAATATCTCTTGCTCATATAATCTTTCCTCTCTCTCTTGGATTGGACTCCTGGAGCTCCACCTGGGGCTTGGCCATGGATCTCTGTATCTGCTTCCACCAGTCACTGGATGAGAGTTCTATCATGACATTTAGGGTGTTCGGCCATCCCATCACCAGAGTAGGTCAGCTCAGGCACTCTCTCGACCATTGCTAGTAGTCTATAGTGAAGGTATCTTTGTGGATTCCTGGGGAACCTCTCTAGCACTCTGCTTCTTCCTATTCCCATGAGGTCTAACTGTTAAGGAGGCCCCCAGGCAGTGGGACGGGGACCTGTTCTTGGTGCATGAGCTGGAGTTTTGGAACCTTGGGCCTATGCTGAGACACTTTGCTCAGCCTTGGTGCAGGGAGGAGGGGACTGGACCTGCCTCAGCTGAGTCTACCAGGCTGGGCTGACTCCCCAGGAGAGACCTTGCCTTGGAGAAGGTGGAAATGGGGGGTGGATTGAGGGGGGAGGCTGGGGGATGGGAGGAGGGAAGACAGGAGAATCCGTGGCTGATACGTAAAATTAAATTAATTATAAAATAAAAAATAAATAAAATAAAATAGATCCCTCTGAAGGGATCCCCAGGCCCTTTAAAAACAAAAAACAAAAAAAGATGTATATGGTGTTAAACTACTTTTCAACACTGAATTACTTTAATTTTGCTAATTTTTTTAATATTAGAACATACTTGGTATTAAACTCTAACCTGCCTACTGAGTCTCCAATCCTTCTCCCTGCTAAGATACTTTAGTAATTCAGTAGTTACATAAATATCTTTAGAAAAAAACTGTTACTTTTTTCATTTTACATATTTAATTCTGTTTCTTATGGGGTGAGAAATGAAGATTACCCTGTGTCTTATCACCCTTCCAACCCATCAGAAAGCAGTGTATCCAATGCTGTTGTAGCTTGCTTGTACCAATTTGTAATAGTCAATTGTGTCAGGAGATTGCAAGCTAGTATTTAGACACAACTATTATTAAAAAATCGCACAGACTTTCAGCAGAATAAGTAATTAAAATAAGGACATAACTCTTAAAACACTTCTGCTCTGTTATTAGATGTTGCTATTATCTGTGTTCTTAGGTTACTCATGCTCACTGTGGTGTGCAGGGCAGAAGTAATACCTGACACCACGCCCCTGTGTGTGTTCTCCCAGCTCTACTCAGGTATATTATAGTCTGATCAAGGCCCAAGTGGAAGTATTTAATCATGAAAATCGGCAAATACCAAAATCCAGACTTGATTCACTGGTTTGTTATTCTTTTTAGACTTCAGATCAAAAAAAAGGAGAGACCTTGAATAGTCAGATATTTCAAATGTGTCCTGTCTGTACCCACTGAATTGTGAGTAGAACAAAATATAATGAAATGTGTCCCTATTGTTATCAAAAATATTCATGTCAGCAAGGAATCTGCCCATTTCCTTAGTGATCGAGTGCCATATGGCTCCATTCACTGTCTTGCTGTTCATTATTTCCTGAGGTAAACAAAAACTCTAGAAACGTTTACATTAGAAGTACTCTTATTTGTCACTAGCTGTCAGATTTCTGAGAAATCAGAAAGACATTATGTTAGTTAGGATCCACTACTACGAAATTTACAGTAAAAATTTTGTGTACTTTTTATTCCTTGTAAATTATTTGCTATATACCCTTTTGTGGAGCACATATAAAAATTCATAATTAATATGCACAAATATGTAAATTTGGAGTATTTTTTTATTAAATCTTTACCAGTACATCACTGGTTATATAATTTTTTTTTATTTTTTAAATGGTATTTGCATGATATAAGCAAAATATCTAGATGAGGGTTTTATTTAATTGCATTTGTTTATCTTAGGGCTACTAATTATCTTTCATCTCTAGAATCTTTGCCATAATAATTCTCCAATTTTCATCCCTTGGATCAAGGTGACTGTGGAGTCTTCCTTCACAGGTTATATAGAGAAATAACTCTCTCTGTGATCACTGTGTAATCTTACAAAATTGGGCTGATTTCGTGCTAGGCTGAAACGGCAGCATTTTTCTTGAGACAGTAATCACTTTAGTTGTGTGTGTGTGTGTGTGTGTGTGTGTGTGTGTGTGTGTGTGCACATAGGGGTGCATGTGCATGTATGTGGGCATAGGTATGGGAGCTAGTCACAGCTGGGTGTCTTTCACAATGACTCTCCACTTTATTCTTTTTTTGAGGTACAGTCTCCCCCTAAACCCAAAGCTCAACAATTCAACTACACTGATGGCCTGCAAGCCCGAGGTCTGTGTCTGCCGGGTCCCCGGTGCTGGAACTACAGGTCCACACAGCCCTTCACATGGGAGCTGGGATCTGCACTAAGGAATCCACACTTCCCTAGCAAACGCAGTACTGACCAAGACACCTCCCCAGCCCGACTCTTCAAACATCTCAAATCTCCTTCTTTCATTCCCCTGTTCTACTAAAGCATATTAACTTGACTTTGTTTTCAAGAAACGTATGTGGGGCCAAAATGAAAGGTTTGTATTCTTCCCTAAGTTTATTGTCACTTTGGCTGGGTATATAATTCTCGGTCTGAGTTCATTTTCTTTCAGATTTGAGATTATAACTCTCCTTTTCTTCTAATCATCAACACTTTTATAAATTCAATATTTTGGGTATTTCCACTTTGAAAGTAAGGTAAATGTTTTTTTAAGAGGGTTTTTTTTTCATTTATTTTATAAAGCATTCTATGTTCCAAACAATCTCCAACTAGGCTCTTGGATAGACCATGTAAACTGCAAAGTATATTTTGCTTTCCTAAATATGTCCAGCATCAATCAGTATACCAAATAAATGACCCTATGGGTCCTCCAACAAAGTGTGCATTAAATACTTTTTAAATGAAAAATTATCCAAACTGAGAATATAACATTTCACTTGTACATTTAAAAGATTTGAGAATGTGCTGGGGTGGTGGGTACATTGGTAAATACTCGCCATGCAAACATAAGGATCTGAGTTTGGATCCCCAGGTAAAAGCTGGGCATGATGTTGAATGCTTGCAAACCCAGCACCCATGTCAGAACCCGGGCAGATCCCTGGAGAATACTGTGCTACATGAAAAGAAAAGAGAAAATATCACATGATATCATTGACATGTGGAATCTTTAAGTCATACGTACAGATGGAGAATTAAACAATGGGCATTCCTGTGGGGATGAAAATAAGACATTTAGTCGCAAGATAGAAAGCAGAAAATATAAAAATAAAAAATAAATTAAAATCAAATAATAAAAATAACTAGAACAATAAAATAAAAAACAAATAAATAAAAGGATTTAATATATACCATGAGGATGTCATTAGTAATAGTGTATTTATTGTATTTAGGAGGTTTACAAAATGAATACATTGTAGGTGCTCTCCGCTGCAGAAGACATGGCTGCCTGCATGAGATGGTGGTTATACTCATTCAGCTCACCACAGTAGTGATTTTACTGTACATGTCTATAACATCATGCAGCACACCTTAAGTAATCACAATAGAGTATATTTTCCTAATGAAAAAAGAATTCATATTTATAACGCAACTTGTGAGAGTGACAAAGTAGAACTGTGTCGCACAACAAAAAGCACATTTCCCCCAAACTTCCTCACTTTGGATGACAGTCCCTAAGAAACAGATTGATTCTCTATAATGCATCGTGTGAATTGAATGACAGTCCCTAAGAAACAGATCGATTCTCTATAATGTGAAGGCAAGTTCTGCAACAGATTCCCAGTGAGCCTCACCATTGTTACTTCTGCTTCCACTACAGAGGCCGGGGTTAGTCATTTCGTTTGTGTGTGTGTGTGTGTGTTTTCCTTGAGCACATAAATTTGATCTGATAGTGAAGTTTGTCTGTGTTCTTTGTAGCAGAAGTTAATACAGAATGGCATCTTACATAAAAGAACCAGGCAAAAACCATTTGGGCCCAGTATGGTAACACATGCCTGTAATTTCCAGACTAAAACAAAGAGATTAAGGAGTGGAGATCGAGTTCAAGGCCAGACTAACACAGATGTCTTTATTTTTACGGTTAATAGACATACACTTTTATGTACTAAAATGTTTAATAGTTTGAATTTCTCAGGAGTAGAACCCTGGCGCTTCACAGGCCAATCCAACAATTTTCCTTTTGTACAAAACGTGTGTCTCAACCTCTAACCCTGTGACTCTCGCTCCCTGAACTAGGAATGATTTTCACTATACTGTTGGCTTCTATGGGTTCTCCATTAATGTACAAATCTACTGCAATTAAAGATGGAAGGGAACAGAGTCCAACAAAAGTGTACAAGGAAGCTGGGCAGAGTGTAATTTAATTATCAGAGTTGGAATTTGTCCAGGACTCCACCTGCCATAAGGAAAGTACCCTGGGATCTTTAATGACCACAAGTGGTCAGGATTCTGGTTTTATGGTTTGTCCAATTAATTTCCAAGCACATCTTCAGCTATAGTATTAGGTAAAGGAACTGGGGAATCCACTCTGCTAATAAAGAACCTGGGGACTTGTACTAGTTTCCCAGAGGAATTATCAAGGTACATGGATATGTGTGCATGATCACACAAACATACACTTAATAAGAAGTACTTCCATGACAGGTAATGAACAAGATACATCTCAGCCATTTCTTCTCCATCCAATTCAGGTGAAATTGTCTCTACAGTGCAAGTCAGATTAGGATTGAAAAATGCTGGAGTCTGGGAAGATTCTAGCATCTATCTCTGCCTTAATTATGGTCAAATGTAGAGTGCACAGGTTGTTTTGTACATTCCCACTGCCCTCTGGAAGAATTCACTCTCATATTCATATGTGTGTGTGTGTGTGTGTGTGTGTGTGTGTGTGTGTGTATGTATCACACTCAGGTATTCTTTCAAAATCTTGAGGTATTCTTCAAAGTGAAATTTCAGTATAAAAATTTCAACTTATCATATTTTCTATTAATAAACTGCTGTTTTCTTCAATTAGTGCCCTCTTCAAAGTAAGGACTGTGGTCCCTACTATTGGAAACAACAAAAAGTCTGAGAAATTACTGTTTATGTGTATTTCCCTTAGGGAAAAGCAGGTCTTCTCAGTGGTGAAGACCTTGCTGCTCTTCCAGGGTCAGCTCCTGGCACCTGTGTAAGGTGGCTCAGAACTGTCTGTAACCCCAGCTGAGGCCTCTGTGCTCTGTGGGTAGCTGCATTCATGTGCACATACCCATATGTAGATAGACACACACATACACATAGTTAGGACAAATTCATGTTTTTACTGTTTTAAAAAGCCTAGCTCCATGGTACCTAGACATCACTCCGTTGAACGAATGCATCAGTATGACCTCTGATGTTTATTAACAGCAGACCTTTCCTGGCTCTGGTTCATACTGATTCAATCACAATGACTAAGGATGGGATCCAGGTGTTTGAAATTTAGTAAGCCCTGAAGGTCAGTCTGTTTTTGAGACTCAAAACTCTGACCTCCTTTGGAGATAACAACATGCGATTGTGTAATTGTGAGAAGAAAACCGCATCAGTACATCATATGGAATCTCCACGCTGTCTTTCTCCCATTACGGTGGTTATTTTCTTTCGTGAATAGCTTCTATTGTAGGGCCCATCACTGCAATCATCAAGCTTAATTTCTTTTTCTTCAGGAGCCATTGTGTAAAATTACTTTGGGATCTTATTAAAATTCAAGCTAATTAACCTGACCATATTTATTTTTCACACTCTGATAATATGAGCAATTCATGAGAGACGCAACTCTTCAGACACAAGGGAAGTTAGGATGCCTGTGACGCAAATACAGGCATTGGAAAAAGACGATTGGACAATTTCAAACTAACTGCTACTTCTTCCTGTAACTGTAGATGATCTCCCAACATAATGTTTTGTTTTTAATTAGGGGGAAAGGAGATGTTTGAAGACATTACAGAAATCTGGTTCGATAGCAGTCAGGGTGGAAGAAGACGGCTTCATCTTGCCTATGCAATTGAGGTTTTTATTTATCTGTAAAATGAGATGCTTGTAGACTGACATCTAACTCCCTTCTTGCTTGAAATTGACAACAGTCCACAAATGTTAAGCGATTTAGTTTTGATGAATGTGCAAAATTAGCAGGCACCTGCTACCTTCAGACACAGAAGAATGATGTGATGTTTAAAAAGAAGAGCGTGTTTCTGGGCCAAACAGAGTGAAGAGTTGCCCAGATTTCTCTCGGTACTGTGGGGTTTTCCAAGTCACAGACCTGTCACTGTAAACACCCACACAGTCCAAGGCAAACCAGAGTGACTGGACACCCTACAGAAAGAGGTTGAGTTCATAGGATATAAATGAAACATTTTTAATGTTGTAAATATAAATCACCTCTTGGCACACTGAGAAGTAATCATTGAATTTCCAGGTTTGGGTCATGCTGATGAGACATAACAAGTTACTTCTAAACTTGAACATGCATGTGTGTGTGTGTATGTGCGCACACACACACACATGCAAGAGTGCTTGCACTCATGAATGTACATTCGTGTTCCTGAGGATCAAACTCAAGACTTTGCACATGGTAGGCAAGTATTCCTCCACTGAGCTATATCATCATCATCATCATCATCATCATCACTTATTTATTTATTTATTTTAGTTTTTCACATAGGGCTTTCCTAGTTACCCAGCTAGCCTTGAACTCAGGCTGTAGCCCAGACAAGCTTTTAATCTACAATTTCCCTGCCTTAGCCTCCCAAATAGCTCATTACCTCTGCTATCAAGTCCAGACACTTGCAAACCTCTGAGGTATTCCAGCCATGGGTAGGAGATAAAATACAATCTGAAAAGAAGAGGATCTGTCCTTTACAAGTCAGGAATGAGTTCAACAAAGGTCAGAGGAGTACTTGAGCAGGAATGTATAGAGATATCTTCATTAGAGGGGAACCTGAGCGGGGGTGCTATTGTACATAAAACCAAGGAATAACGGTACTTCAAGCCTATCAGAAAGCCAATTATAGTAAAAGAAGCAGTGTCTCTCAAACAGACCCAAATACATACAAACCAGTTGACTTTTCTTACCAGTGTCCATGATCTTAGGTAGCAATCATTCGGAGTTCCTAGCTTCCTAGCCTGTATATTTCTAACTCCCATACATACCTGCTCTGTGGACTAAAGAACAGGAATCCACTCAAGGTTCTAAAATTTCATGAAACTTTGTCTTGAGGTTAACATGAACAATGCTACAAAGTTTAAAGTGCAGTGTGGTGAGAGGACTCTGGGATGCTGAGGAATAAGAAACACCAGTATCCTTTCTGCCCTAAACAAAAGTAGCACCATGATGAGGCTGATGTAACAATGTTTACAGCCCCTTAAGGTTTGCAACTTCCAGGGCTGGGTGACAGATGATGATTAATTCTGACCAATCCCAGCCCTGCCTATCCTCCTCACACCCCATCTAATAGCAAGCAGCTGTGCATGTGTTTCTGGAAGCAAGGTCCTCCAAGAATCAGAAATCTACTCTGATCATTGGTCTGGGCTTCTGATCCCAGAAGCCCAACAAAGAGACAGCGGCCATTGTTGTTACATCTCCTTCCATTGTCGTGAGACTTCTGCATCTCTGGAGGGCTTCCAGAGGATCTGAAGGACTGGTACATCCCTGCTCCTTCCCCACCCTCTGATGATCATGTAGATATTCAAGACTAGAACATTAAAAAAAAAATCTATCTGTGGTGGAAAACAGAATATCACTGTGATAATCAGTCTCTCTTGTCTACCTAACTTCTTTGATTTCACAGGGTCTTGCAGTTAAGAGGTTTCCTTGGATTTTAGAAGAGACTTTAGACTTTGGAGTTTTAAACAATGTTTGGACTGTTAAAGGTTATGGGGCATGTTAAAGAGTAGAGTGTCATGATTTAAAGGTGATATGCCAGGATGTCGTGTTGGCAAGGGTTGGGCTTGTGACAATTTATCTTGATTGTCAACTTGACAAGATTGCAGTCACCTAGGGAACAAGCCTCAGGGAGTGTCTGTTGGGGCGTTTCTAAGGAAGTTCAACTGAGGGAGAAAGACCCTCATTGGGTTTGAGAGATACCAATCCATGGGCTGGGGTCACTAGTATCCGTTTCTCTACTGGTAGAGTAGGCAATGAAACTGGCTACTTCATGTTCCTGCCACCAGGCACAGATCTGGCTTGATCCCTAGCACCTCTAGAACACATGAACACAACTGTCTTAAAAAACAGTTAAAGCAAGACACAGAGACCTTCGAGAAAAATAACAGATGAACAAAACAGAAACATCAGTAAGGAGAAAGAAAAACCTCCCAACAAACCAGAAGGAAGCCTTCAACCTGTAAGCCAAAATGCCTAGAACAAAAAATTCACAGGAGAGATTCTATGGCAGAATTGAACAGGAAGAAATCAAAATCTATTGATTCAAAATGAAGATAGGTGGTATTATTAAGTCTAAGCAGAAAAGAAATGGTTGAGCAAATAGAAAGGGTATAAGGAACCCTGAGATATGTTCAAGCAGACCAGCATACACATAATAGGACAGAGGAAGAGAGAAAATGCAACAGAATTGGAAATTTGTGATTCCTTAAATTTGGTAAAATACTTCATTACAAACATCCAAGAGGTTTAATACGTTCCAAATAGAATGAACTCCCAAATATCCACACTAAGACATTATAATCAAACCATCAAATGCCAAAGAGAAGTGACTCAACACATATAAGAGACCCTCAAAAAAATGATCAGACTATTTCTCATCAGAAATCCGATAGACCATGGCTGGGGAGGTGGCTCAGTGGGTAAATGTGCTTGCCATGCAAGCCTGACGACCTGAGTTCAATGCCCACAGCCCACGTAAAAGTCAAATACGGTGGTATCTGTAATCCCAGGGCTCCTACAAGAGAGAAGGCAGAAGCAGGAGAGTCATCCCAAAGCTCCCAGGCCGGCAAGCCTGGAGTGTACTATGGAGGACAAAGAGCAAAAGAGATCCTGCCTCAACCAGACAGAAGGAGGACCAGCTCTCAAAAGTTGTTCTATGATCTCCAAATGTGCACTGCAGGGCATGTATGCCTGTGTGCTTGTACACACACAAACACACACACACACACACACACACACACACACACACACACAAATAAACAGTTTCTAAAAAGAATGGCCATACTAATATCACACAGAGCTGGCCTTAAGCCCATAAAAGTCTTTAATGGGTATAGAGTTTGTTTTGTAATCTTAAGATTACAAAATTCTAAGATAGTGACCAGTGCACAATAACATAAATTCATTTAACACCACCAAACTACACACTTAAAATGATTAAGATGTCAAAGTTCATGTCAAGCTTATCTTGTTAGAATAAAACTTTGCAAGAATGCGAATAGATATTTGATTTATTCAATTGTCTAAGTTAGGAAAAGGGGGAAAAGAAGACAGCTTTTTAGAGGTGGTGGTTGTGTTTGCAGTGTGTGACAAAAGCCTGTCCCTAAAACCAGTGGACTCATTTCCGCCCTTTTCTTGACTGACATCTCAGCCTCAGTTAGTACTAGTGATTGCTTAAAAATATATGACTGCTAAATATGACTGTGCAACACCTTCCCGCCAACCATAGTCGGGATTGAGGGGAAACAAAACTGTAGAAATCCTGATCGCACATTAACAAAGCTTTGATGTTCTGTTCATCGTGGACTTTTCGTTGACTTCCTTTTGTTTCCAGGGTACCGTAGTCACTATGGACTCTCCTCAGCCATCTTGGCACCTCTTCTGCTATCTGTCCAGGCAACGCCAGTCTCTTCCAGGTCTTCTCTGTCCGCACACACCATCGGCTTCATCTTGGTTGCTGTTCTCCTGATGGCTAACCATGTCCTCCTGAGTTCACCCTCCAGTCACACTACAGGAATAACAGCCTGCTAATCTAGCCCCAATCCTCCATCCCTGCAGGTCAGTTCATTCCCATCCCTGAACACATTTTCGCTTCCCATGAAGCACTTTATCTTGCCAAAATTTCAGTCTCCGAATTCATCAAAATTCATAGCCTTGCCTTCCCGATGCCTGTCTTGGAGCGTATGGCAAGGGAGGAGAAAAAAGGCGACAGGAATCCTGTAAGACCTCCATTCTCGTCTTCACTTCCATTCTCCCAGCCAGTTACTCACATGTGCCAAACTCCCAGTTGCACAGTCTCAAGAAAGCCGTTCTGTTTCATGGAATAGTTCCTTGAGCCGCCTCAAGTTTCTACTCTCCACTTCAGCCTGCATACTCCTTATACATGCGCGTAGTCCACGGAGCCCTTCTCTGGCCTCTTGGTCATACTAGGCTTCCCTTGCTATGTGCAACTCTAAATTTCTATGTCATCTTTTCTTTTAAAGCCTTGATATGCATTATTGTAACTACTCACTCTGTACTTTTATTTCCTACACTAGATGAGGGTGAAGGAGAGCTTCGTTTTGCTCTCTATCATACAGCCAGCCATACACAGGTACCTAGCACTCACCAGACCCCTACTAAGTAATTAAGTAAGGGAGGGCAGGCAGTGAACATGAAACACCATTCCAACAAAGTCTACACAGTCAATGGACAATTGAGCCAATAAACAAAAGGCAGCAGACACAGATATCACACGTCCAGCCATGACTAGGAAGCAGCTAATTTGCAAGTCCCACCTTTTCTTAATCCTGGAGTCATTTCTCTTGCAAAATAATCCTGTGCTGCTTGTGTAACAGGCAGAGAACATTTCCGTTTGTTGGCTTGGCTATCCTCGGGCCTCTGGGCATCTTGGCAGACCCTGCAGGGCCATCTGGCCTTCAGCATCCTTCCTGAAGCTCATTTCGGCTCCTCTGTGATCAAACGCTCTGCCATTGATCTTTTCCAGGATGTAAGATTGTACCTGCTGTTTCCTGGCTACCGCATCTCCTCATAGAGTAAGGCCCAAATGGCTTTGCACCCCTACGTGGAAGAGGTTCAAGTTTTCCAAATTCTAAAAGTTCACCATAAAGATTTGGGGAGCCCTTCTCAACAGAAGTTCATAGCATTCTGAAATGATTATGCTCATACAGTGAGTAAAAGTAGCACATATGATCTTACTAGACAACAGTTGAAGGGGTTAAAAAAAATGTCTAATTCCCTAAGTTAAACAATAATCACTGCCTAACTTTCAACCTGTCTGTTGAACACTTATGGCTATATACAAAACAAAGGTCAACAGAACAAAGGTAATTAATGCAGAGCTTGGCTCCCAGGAACTTCACTGAAGATTATGGGGAAAAGAAAAATTCTTTTCTGGCTTGGGAAAACAAGGACTCTTACACAAACTGGACACAGACTTTATAGCACAGAACACTCAGCTTCTTGTCATCTCCTAAAAGCGTGACGGACGGCTTAAATTTACTAGGTAAAATACATTATAAAATAAAACAAGAACTAAAGAATTCTGTTAACCACACAGTATGTAGTTAATAACCCACGAGCATGTCGGAATCTGCAGCATTTTAGCGCTTTCTCCAACCACCTATCCTTACATGTACTAGGAACTGAGACTCAAAAAGGTAAGAGCCAGGCCAGGAAATAAACATCATCTATAAAACCACAAGTAGCATCCTCAAATATCACAGCATTGTAGAACTGAACGCAAACCTCTGTGAATGCCCTGACTGTATCATAAAAAGCATGAGGGCCTATTCATACTGTGATGCCCAAAATAGATGCACATGCTGCTTAATATCTGGAGAGGGATCTGTGCGTGCTAACCCCACACCACACAAGCTCTTACAGCTCATGTGAGTACTTTTCTAACTCATTCTTCCCAGAGTCTTTGCCTCTAAACATCAGTATGTGAAACAGCATGCATAGACGTGGGACAAATGAGACATCCTGTTAGTATAGGATTTGATACTCCAGCTCCACCAACTGCACAGGGAAAAACTCCCACCGCCCGCATTTTATGATTCTTTGTTCCACTCCTTATATTCAAAACTCTACTAGGAAAATCTGTGTACTAAAAAGTATAATGACAGATACGTTTTAGATCTTTTCCCCCACAGAGGACAGAATTACCAGCCCCTGGGGGTTTGATTTTTTTTTTTTTTAACCAGTCTGGCTAATAATTTGGTGCCAGCACCAACTGCTGGTTAGATCATCTAGTCAGCAGGATGGGGCTCGTTGTTCCCTTGCTTGTGTGATTTGGGTTCTTGAACATTTAAAATTGCCAACAATCCCAAATGGTGTCTCATTACTTCTCTCCCATTTGTTTCCATTTGAAGACAAAAACTCTCCGATTTGAACTAAATTTCAGTAAGATACACAAGTGACAAACCATTATAAGACCAGCTAGATGTCTGCTTGTCATGAATGGGACGGAGTTTTTTTTATATCCAACCACAATGCGTCTCTGTATTATTTGTTCATAATCATCTTCAGAAAGCCTACATGACTTAACTGAGTGCCCACCACTGTCCCAACACAACTCTGGGAATTTGAATGAACAATACTAGATGGACACAGCTTCTCAGTCCTGAACTTGCTTGTAAGAACAAAAGCTGCTTCTGTTTCTACCTGTTTATGATCTAAGTCTTCTTTAAGTAAAGGCAAAGGGGGAGGGGTGTTTAAATGCAAGACTGTCACACGTGACTTTCTTACTTACAATAGGTCAAGCATCCGTGCTCAGGTTTGTAGCCAGAGGAGGTCACAAAACAACTGTGGATATCTGTGAAAAGAAAAATAATTGTGTGATGTGTGTCAGACGCTATAAAAACTTTTGAGTGATAAACTGATACTCGTGGTACCTAAATCTAGGTCAGAATCTGTCTTTCCGCCACTCCCAGGTTCTAGGCTCAGGAGTCTCTCTTTTTTTTTCCCCTGGATCTCACTCTGTAGATCAGGCTGGCCTTGAACTCACAGAGATCCGCCTGGCTAAAGGTGTGTGCCACCTCCGCCCAGCTAGGCTCAGGATTCTGTGTCTGACTTCCTCTGCCTTTGTTGCTGATGCAGCATAGGGTACAAATTCCCGTTAACTAGAAAAGATTTAAAAATCAAGCATTTCAGCTGGGCATAGTGGCCCACGTCTTTCTTTTTATTTATTTATTTTTATTTTTACGTGCCTTGGTATTTTTTCATGAGTGTCAGGTCCCTTGGAACTGGAGTTACGGACAGCTGTGAGCTTCCATGTGGATGCTGGGAATTGAACCTGGGTCCTCTGGAGGAGCACTCAGTGCTCTTAACCACTGAGTCATCTCTCCAGCCTGTGACCCACCTCTTTAATCTCAGCACTCAGAAGAGGCAGGCAGATCTCTGTGAGTTTGAGGCCGTCCTGGTCTGCATAGTGAGTTTCAGGACAGCCAGGACTACATAGGGAGACCCTGTCACAAAATAAATAAATAATTTCTAATTATCATTATTTTTAGTCAGCATACAAAGTAGTGGGTTTGTGACATTTTCAGATACACAAATCATTATACTTGGTGTTTAACTTGCTTCCCCACCACACTTCCTCATCCCCAAACTCCTTGTAGATCTCCTTCCCCATCGTCTGCCTGTCTGATTGCACATGGTCTATTATTGTCTCTTGTTCCACCTTCTCCTCCCCAAAGAGGAGTGTTCCTTCTCTCTCTTTTCTACACACACACACACACACACACACACACACACACACACACACGTCACACATGTCACACACACACACACACACACACGTGTGTGTGTGTGTGTGTGTGTGTGTGTGTGTGTGTGTGTATGTATATATACATATATATTCTAAATTTAAGTTTCTTGCTAGAAAAATGTATGGAAAATTTGTCTCTGCAAACCTCTCCTTGTGAACATCTATAAATGAACTGGGCATGTGGTACATTCTTGCAGTTCTAGCATCCAGGAGGCAGAGTCAGGAGGATGGGGAGTTCAAAGCTGGCCTTGTCTGTATAGTGAGCTAGAGGCCACTCTAGCTGGTCTATGTAAGATCCTGTCTCAAAAGAAAACAAGTGTATAAATCTCTCTACTGATCTTTTATTGGGGTTTTAAATGTCTAATAAATACAAATAACCATTTTCACATTTGTCAAAATGCAAGTTTTACTATAAGAAAACATAAAAAAATAGAATCTTACTAAAATATAGCAAAATACAAATCTGCTGAAATCTATCCACCATGAGGATTTTAAGTCTGTAAGAATAATTGATACCTAAAATGAGTCTGACTAGAAATTGTCTCACAACATCCTCGCCAGAGCTCCGGTTCCTGTTTGCAGTATCCTCCATCCCTGAATGAGAATATGCATCGGCATGCTAGGTGGTTGCCCATGCAGGCCACTAATGGCCCTCAAAGACACCACAGCTATTGTGCAAATGCAGGAGGGAAAAAAAGTTCAAGTTGCTTAGTTTTTATTTCAGATATTTTCAGATATTATGACATTTAGGAGAAGCAAGCCTGCACAATGCATATATATATATAGATATATAGATATATATATATGTATGTATGTATGTATGTATAAAGCTAGTATTAGGAGAAAGGATATGCTGTATTTCCCAAAGCCTATGTCTTTGAATTTCTGTTCCTGGGAAAGAAGTGAAAATTCAGAGAATAATACTATGAGCAGGCCATGGCCTCACTGCTGGCTCCATGAGAATTTGGGCCTTTCCCAACACGGCCCCCTCAGTTCATCCACAGGGCTAATACATTTTAGAGGCTTTGAAAATCTTACCTCGATGGGAACAGTCTGTTGCGAGAATTCCCTTGTTCTCAGCATCCCCACTTGGCCTCACTTCCTCCTGTATCTCTGCCTACGGCAGTCACAGTAACTATTTTGTCTTAGCAGAATCGTTCAAAATAAATCATTTCTAACACTATCTTTCAAGCTTGGGGGGAAAGCCGCTCCGAGGAGATCCTATACCTTAAGCCCTATTAGTCTACCTTCGTCCCTGAAACCTTGGTTCTTTCAGTGGCATCTGTGTCTATCCAACTCAATAATATTTCTCAAAAAAGCATGAGACAGCTTTTACAAGAACAAAACTGAAGCCACTAACTCCCTCGAGCTACAAAGTCCTCCCACCTCAGCTGATGACCTCCTACTATCTTTATCTGTGGATAAAGCTTCTATTTGTTAAAAGTCTGTCATTTAGAGGCATCTTTTATTTGTTTGTGGATTTTTTTGAGACAGGGTGGTTGCAGCCTTGGCTAGCCTAGGATTTGCTCTGTAGACCAGGCTGGCCTCGAACTCACAGAGATCCTCTTGCCTCTGCCTCCTGAGTGCTGTGATGAAAGGCTTGCACCACCATGCCCAGATAATTTGGGGATACTTTAAATAGAGACTGAAGAGTCCTCATGAGGGCCTCAGGTACATTAAAACATGCAGATGAACACACTAACTTAAATTGTATTGAATGTCCGTGGAATTATTCAAGTTATTCTTATAGACTATATTTCAGGGTAATCCTTACAGCCCATTATTAATGATGTTCTTGGAAATGTTAATGAATCTAGAATCTAGAATTGCCTTGAATTAATACAGAATTTTCAGCACACTGAAAAGTCCATCTGGCCTGTGAAAGAGGGTAAGGTTTTCCAGTAGTCCCTTCCCCCTCTCTTCTTGAACACACACAAAGTGGGAGGTCAGTTGAGACAAAAGTAGATCCATGTGCAGGCCCCACCACCAAAACAAGGAGTGTGCCCTCCACTAAGCTAATGACTATTTGTTGTAACAAAGATACTTGCCATATGCCTGGCATCGCAGTATAATAAGCCTTATACAATTATTCCACTTAGCACTCAGAATGACTCTGTAAACTAGCTATAAAGAATGAGACTCAGAGAGAGATTTTTTTATTTAAAATTATTTTATACAATATATTTTGATTATGTTTTCTCCCCCACACACACACACCTGCCCAAGAGTCTCAGAGAGATTTTTTGTTTGTTTGTCTGGTTTTGTTTGTTTTTAAGACTCAGAAAGAAATGTGTGTACCTGGAAAAGAATGGTGGAATTCAAGTCCTTCCCCCTAAGCCCCATATCCTTGCTATCCCTAAACACTAGATCTTTAACAACCCATTTTTAAAATCTTATCTTCAATCATTATTTCAGAGTCTGTAACTGTGTTGGGTGTGTCTCTGTCTCCCTATGCTGCTGTGTCTTTTAGTTCAAGTATCAATTCATTTCCTTTAACATCAGAGCCAAAGAACTGAACCACGGAGCAATCAGAGTCCAAAACTAAAAATGTAATTTTAAGAGGTAATAAAGCAAAGGTTTAAAGAGAAGGGAAATTAAAGTATTACTTGATACTGCAGATCATCCTGAGAAAACAATTAGGTCTAACCTCAATTAGCTTTCACACATCTCATTAACTGGAGAATCCCAAATAAACTACAGATAAAGAACAGCAACAGAACATTTATCAGATGGAGCAAGGAGCCTGGTATAGAAATAGGCAGGAATATCTAAGGGTTAGAGACAGTGGAGTTAGTGTCTGGGCATTCCAACAGTATATTTGAGCTCTGTGTATACAAACTAACGCTGTCTCATAAAATGGAACATTTAGGACACAAGCCTTCCCACTACTCACAAAAAGAAAGAAACACTCTTGTTTTCAAATACAAGACTGGCCCGGGTGTTAGCAGGGATCCCAAATGAGAGACAGTGTGGGTAGGAGCAAAGACTGAGTTTACTGGACTCAAGCGACTGCAAGATCAGAATTCCAACCAGATCGGATCTGTACCTCAGTTCTGGCTGCAGCTAGGAGCAATACCCTTTTGCTCAGAAGCAGCAGCTACGCCTTGTGCTAGAACCAAGAGGCATCCTTTCCCCACTTTGCAAAAGCGTGGCTGGTTGAGGTACCAGAGACCAGGGTTGCCAAGGGGCAGCCGAGGAAGCCTTGTGAAAAGCCAGCACCCATGCATCGGCAGTGGGGCTCAGCCGGGCAGTGGCCTTCCTCTGCAGTCTGCAGCTGTGGCCACTGAGTTTGGGAAGGACACGTGGTGAGCTACAGCACAGGCCGCATGGATGAACAAAGGCAATGTGTTAGAATTTCCACAAACAGGAGGAGAAGAACTCTTAACAGTGGGTGGAGACCAGAGCGGGTGAGACACCAATGTGTTTGTGCTCTCTAGGTGGGAGAGGCCAAGATACTGCCATCATGGCAGTATGCTGCTGTGAATGATGCTGTTTATGAAAGACTTAGAGCTTCAAAGTTAAAGAAAGGAACGGAGGGGGTGTTGCCAGAAATCGTGATGATCCATGATCGCTTACAAATACTCTGTGATGGTAATGTCTTCCATTGTAACCAACAATAAATGGGTCACACTCGGGCCTGGTTTTAAGAGGAGCTTTGTGATGTAACTAGAGTTATATTCTACAGATAAAAAACACAAAAGGAGAGTGACAGACTGCTCAGAGCAGGACCACCAAGCTTGTAAACCCAGGGGAGACCTGGGGGAGTTGGGCGGTGACCTCACTATTTAACCCCAGAGTTGGCCTTCTATCTCCAATTACGCTGGGCAGCGGTGGTATACGCCTTTAATCCCAGCACTTGGGAGGCAGAGCCAGGCAGATCTCTGTGAGTTCAAGTCCAGGCTGGTCTACAGAGTGAGATCCAGGACAGGCACCAAAACTACACAGAGAAGCCCTGTCTCGAAAAACCAAAAAAAAAAAAAAATTTTTTTTAAAGCTCCAATTGCTCCCACTGGTCACATATCTCCATCAGCACAAGCAGTCTCCAAGTTATTGGAATATGCGAAGGCACAGTCATCAAAATGAGAATGGCAGGCCACCGAGAAGCACCTGTGATCTGTTGGATGCACTGTTGACACTTGTCCAGCAACATCTGTGACACCCAGGAAACTGAAAATCCTCTCCCTGTCACAGAGCCCCCCATCAGGGAGCATTCAGGACCCGGCTCGTGGGAGGGAGACACAGGTGCACCTCACTTACCTAGCTCCTTGTCCATCTCAGGAATCATGCTGTCTTCCCTGAGAGAGTCCTCTCTGGCTGAAGAGCTCCCATCAGCTGACCTCTAGGAGAGCAGCAGAGGGCGAGCAGGAGCTGACCCCGGCTGTGGCCGCTGTCTCAGCACTATCTCCTGACAAGGGCATAGGGGACCCATGGGCTGAGTCATGCACAGGTGTAAACATGTAAGCGGCACAGGGAAGGATCACATGGGGACCAGGAAAGACGCATGCACGCTGCACCTCTGCTGTCAAGGTAACAGCTATCTTCGACTCCTGGCAACAGGATCCTGCCAGGCCTGCCCTCAGAGACACTAAGGGATTAAACAGACTCTCCCACTGGGGAGGTCACTGCCCTCCGAAGGCCTTTGTCCCTCCAGAGAGGAGTGTTGCTGGCAGCGGACAGCAGAGTGTCAGCATTTTTCTACTGACACAGCCCCACAGTCCTTACATTTCCTTTCTTCCTGCTTCCAGGAAACACTTGGTACTCACAGGGGAGCCTGCCTCCAGCCGGTGACAGCTGATAACTGGTTGGCATCCCGGCCTTCATGAAAAGTGATCCATAAAAAAATCGAAGCACTTCCTTCTAGTAATTAAAATCCTGTTATCACGGTATTTGAGGACTGAATGACACTTGAAGGTCATCCTGACTATAAAACTTTGAATGAAGTAGCAATAACGGACACGTTCTTTTGATCAGACATGGGTGTTCCTCCTCGGCTGTACATGTCCTGCGTACGTGTCTGAGGGAGATAAGAGATAGGCTTGCAGGAGAGTCTGGCCCCATGAAAAACCTCAACTGCCTTTCTTCATCTCACAAGTAATAATGGTCACAGGCATTTTGGTTACTGGACAGTAAATGTTTTCTGGCTCCCTGAGATGACTCAGAGACTCTCAGCCTTGCCGTAGGAACACTCATGCATAATCAAAGAATAAACATCATGTCACAGTTCCACACCTCAGTGTGAAATTGTTACAGAAGACAAAGCCCAGACATGGAAAATGTGGCCGCACAGTTCTACACGGGCGATAGAAATGGTGACGAGGAAGCCCAGAGAGGAAGGCTGAGAAGGCGCGGGGCGTGCTGAGTGGTACCCAGGCTCTGGCTTGAAGGGTGCAACCTATTCAGAATGAGAAGAGGAAAGAGAAAAGGGTACGAAAAGGAGACCGCTGGTTTCAGCCACAGGCCAAGCTGATTAAAACTGGAGAGATGGCTCAGCAGTTAAGAGTGCTGCTCGTACAGAGGACGTGGGTTTGATTCCCAGCACCCACACCACAGCTAACAACAATCCGTAACTCCAGTTCCAAGGGAGCTGATGCCCTCTTCTGACCTCCACAGACTTCAGGCACATGTGTGGTGCAGAGACATACATACAAGCAAAACACCCATATATAAAATACAAATAAACCACTAAAAAAAAATAAATTCAGAGCCTCCATGGCAAACATCTCATGATGTAAAACAGCAACGGCTTTCTAAATACTGGTTAGAGAAAACTTAGAGAGAGAGTGTACACGGCCCTCTCTAGTAGATGTTGAAAGAAGTTCAAAGGGACCTGAGTTCCGGAATTCAAGACGGAAGAGGGCATCAGCAAAGTTGTTGAAGTTGTGAGTGTGTGTTGTCAGAATGGAAGACCACTGAGAGTCAACCAAGGTTCTGGTGGTGAACAAGCAAGAGATCAATGCAAAAGGCGGGAGCCGTTGGAAGCCTGGGATTTGGCCTGAATCCAGATCACAAAGCTGGCTGGAAGAAGCTGAAGAAGTATTTAATATGGTTGGTGTGGTGGTCCTAGGAGACATTCTGGAACATGGAAAAGTCATAGGAATAGGAACTGTGACTTCTGAAAAGTCCATTGAGGCTGTGCACCCTGCGGACCTATGTTTAGTAGCCAACTGCCAGTTAATACACCAATGTACATCACAGAGGATGAGCGGACCCTAGGATAAGATGACTTTTTCCCATCCTGAATGTCCACAGCAGCTGCCTGTGGGCTTCTTTGCACTGGCCTGTGGTTTGGACTGGGGGGATGGGAGGAAGGGGCGCGGGGAAGGGGCAGCCTAGCCTGTTGATGCCCAATTGCCGGCACAAAGGTCCTGACATGAAAAGTGCGATGTTCGGGAACGAGAATGGCAGCATGGGGTTTAGGATAAACCAAACGGAAGATACAGGGAGACCTGTAAGTGGTGGTGTTGACAACATGGGGGCCATTTGGATCTGAAACGAGCAAGGAATGGATAACAAGATGGACGATGTCGTGGGTGAAGGTTTTGAGAGATATGGCCAGGAGGGAGATGGAAATGTCTCCAAGCTTTAGCAAACAAGCCCTTGAAGAGAGGAATAGGGATAGGAAGCAATGTTCTGAAGTGAGGAGAGATTGTGGTGAATTGGGAAGGATGGAGAGGAAGAGAGAGCAACCCAGAATCTAGAGACTGGACCCTGGCAATAACCACATCTGGGGGGGGGGTGGCGGTGCTGGCATGAAATGGATGGATACAAGCCTAGACCTTGGCATGGATCAAGTAGGCTCCTAGATCAAGTACAGTGGATTGCCTTGTGGACTACATGGGCTCACTCAGCTCACTCACGTGAGCTCCAGTGTTGACTGCAGGGATTCACGCATTGAACAGATGGGCCAGACCATGGGATAAATTGGTTCTGCAAGCATCACCTATGGTCTGGAGCACAGGACTGTGTCCATTTAACTACATGGGCCAACCCACTTAATGTAAGGGAGCTTATATGAAGTTCATGGACCCTGTTTTCATGGCGTAGGCCTAAGTATAGAGTGCATGGTGCTCATAAGCACAGGGTGGGCCTAAAGCTCATAGGCCCTATGATAAATGGCATGTTGCTAACATGGAGTACATGAACATATCAGGGCCAAAAGAGTCAAGTGCATGGACCCAGGCCTATGTGTGGGCACTGAGTGTGCAGGCTGGCCTGGTTATAGTGAGTATAGTAGTGCCAGCATTCCCTGTGCCACTGAGATGGAGTGTAACAATTCCTCACAGTTCCATTTTTTAATGAAACTTTTTCATTTATTTTACATACCAACCACAGTTTGCCCTCCCTCCCCTCTTCCCATTCTCTCCCCCACCTCTGTTCAGAAAGGGTCAGGCCTCCCATGGGAGTCAACAAAGTATGGCAAATCAAGTTGAGGCAGGACCAAGCTCCTCCCCCTACATCAAGGCTGGGCGAGGCATCCCAGAATGGTTCCAAACAGCCAGCTCAAGTGCCAGGGACAGGTCCTGATCCCACTGCTACAGGCCCCACAAACAGACCAAGCTACACAATTGTCACCCACATGCAAAGGCCCTAGGTTGGTCCCACGCAGACTTCCTAGCTGTTGATCCAGAGTCGGTGAGCTCCCATGAGCTCAGGTCAGCTGTCTGTGCGGGTTTCCCCATCATGATCTTGACCCCCTCCCCGATTGCCCGTACAATCCCTCTTCTCTCTCTTCAACTGGACTCCCAGAGCTCAGCCCAGTGCTTGGCTGTGGATCTCTGCATCTGCTTCCATCAGTTACTGAATGAAGGCTCTCTGATGACAATTAGGGTAGTCACCAATTTGATTACAGGGGAAGGACAGTTCAGGCACCCGCTTCACTATTGCTAAGAGTCTTAGCTGGGGTCATTCTTGTGGATTTCTGGGAGTTTCCCTGGCACCAGGTTTCTCCCTATCCCCATGATGTCTCCCTCTATCAAGATATCTCCTTCATTACTCTCCCCCTCCAGCCTGACCCCAACTTGACCAACCCAATCCCTCATGTTCCCATCCCCCCTTCCTCTCCCTTCCACCCCATCCCTTCCAGTTTACCCAGGAGATCTCATCTATTTCCCCTTCCCAGGGAAATCCACTCATCCCTCTTAGGGTCTTCCTTGTTACCTAGCTTCTCTGGGGCTGTGGGTCGTAGCCTGATTACTCTTTGCTTTACATCTAATATCCACTTATGAGTGAGTACATACCATGTTTGTCTTTCTGAGTCTGGGTTACCTCACTCAGGATGATTTTTTTTTCTTGTTCTGTCCATTTGCCTGTGAATTTCATGATGTCATTGTTTTTTACAGCTGAGTAATACTCCATTGTGTAAGTGTACCACATTTTCTTCATCCATTCTTTGGTTGAGGGACATCTAGGTTGTTTCCAGGTTCTGGCTATTACAAATAACTCTGCTATGAGCATAGTTGAGTATGTGTCCTTGTGGTATGATTGAGCATTCCTTGGGTATAAGCCCAAGAGTGGTATAGCTGGGTCTTGAGGTAGATTGAACCAATTTTCTAAGAAATCGCCACTCTGATTTCCAAAGTGGCTGTACAAGTTTGCAACCCACAGTGGAGGAGTGTTCCCCTTGCTCCACATCCTCTCCAACATAGGCTGTTGTTAGTAGGTTTTTGTTTGTTTGTTTTT
>CABHPP010146352.1:0-13613 GCA_902168425.1 Peromyscus attwateri
GGGGGGCATTTCAGGGTTAGGAAGAAACCTGGTACCAGGGAAACTCCCAGGAATCCACAAGGATGACTCAGTTAAAACTCTAACTCCTAGCAGTAGTGGAGAGGGTGCCTGAACTGGCCTTCCCCTGTAATCAAATTGGTGACTACCCTAACTGTCATCAGAGAGCCTTTATCCAGGAACTGATGGAAGCAGGTGCAGACAGAGATCCACAGCCAAGCACTGGGCCCAGCTCTGGGAGTCCTCCTGAAGAAAGAGAGGAGAGATTGTATGAGCCAGGGGGATCAAGACCATAACAGGTGAACTCACAGAGACAGCTGACCTGAGCCTATGGGAGCTCACGGACTCTGGACCAACAGCTAGGGAGCCTGAATGGGACCGACCTTGGCCCTCTGCATGTGGGTGACAGTTGTGTAGCTTGGCCTGTTTGTGGGGCTCCTAGCAGTGGGATCAGGACCCATCACTGGAGCTTAGCTGGCTTTTGGGAACTTGTTCCCCATGCTGGATTACCTAGCCCAGCCTTGATGCAGGAGGAGGAGCTTGGTCCTATCTCAAATTGATGTGCCATGCTTTGTTCAAGCCCATGGGAGACCTGCCCCTTTCTGAATGGAGCCAGAGGAGGAGTGGTTGTGTGTGTGTTTGTGGGTGTGTGTGTGGGGGTGGGTAGATGGGAATGGGTGGGAGGGAACGGGAGGAGAGGAGGGAGGAGAAACTGTGGTCAGTAGATAAAATAAAGGAAAAATGTTAATTAAATAAAAAAATTAAAAATGACTTTCTAAAGAAATAATCATTTAGAAGTTGAAAAATCATCCTGTTCCTCTCCCCATGTTGTTTCATTTTCTCTGACTGCAGAGAAAATCACTCTAGCGAATGTAGTGTGTTTCTAATTAATATTTACGTATACTAGTGCCCATATAGTTCAGGATTATTGGCAAGAATGTGGACCTTGAAGCACAGATAGGAATCTTTCCTCTGCTATTTACTACTCATTTTATCTTGGGGGAAAAAATTTAACCTCATTGTGTACCAGTTTTCTTTCTGAATGGGAGATTACAACCAAGTCCTCTAAAAAGCAAGTTGTAAAGTGATGTTTAATAACAACAACAAAAAAAAAAAAAGATACCTTGGAGAAAACATCTGTGAAAAAACCAAGACAGTGGGCCTCATTGGCTATACAGCATGATAGATTGCCCCAGAACTGAATGACATACTTTATATACACTTATTAGCCCAGGCTTTTGTAGAAAACTGGGATTGGCTCGGCTGGGCTCCTAGGCTTCAAAGTCTCTCGCAAGGCTCCAATGAGAGCTTGTTTGCAGGTTCTAGCAAGGGAGCACAGCTACTTTTATACCCTTGGCTCTAGCATGATTCTCCTGAGGTTGGAGAGATGGCTCAGTGGTGAATAGTGCATCCTGCTCTTGCAGAGTACCCAAGTTTCATTTCTAGCATCACACTGGGCTGCTGATTCACACCCCATTATAACTATAACTCCCATGCCAGGGGATCTGATGCCATCTTTTTGTCTCTACAAGCACCTGAACCTATGTGCAAGTACCTACATGCACACACATACACACATAATTAAAAATAAAATAGCGAAATAAAAATTTCTCTTCTATGAGAAGGTCATTCTCTTCTACCAAGAATAGCTTTAGGAGTTTTGTATATGAAAGAGGAAAAGGACAGCCACATGTCCAGTTGTGCCAGCAGTACCAACCCTTAATGATCAGTGAGCGGCAGTAATTGTAGTAGATCATCCTCACGTTCAAATCTCCAATGTCAGCCAGAGTTGTGGTCTCATTTTCTGATCATACTTAACTTGGGGACTAGATACATCCAATTTTACTCACGAGTTTATTGTCAGGATTCAGTCAGTAACTGTTAGGCTATTGGATAAAAGCTTTGGTTCCTTATTGACTATTGACTAACATCAACCCATGGTTCTTTCCTACATGATCCTCTGTGGAGACCAGCCTGTGATGAAAGAGCTTTCTTCCCTCACAGCAAAGGAGAAAGATGTAGTGTTCAAGTTTGAAGTCATGGTGAGTTTTGGGTTGCTTTTAACTCTCTGATATTTAAGGAGGTTACAGCTATGGGTGAAGGATTTCCCACATTCACTGTACATGTAACATCTTTCTCTTGAAGGGTGCTCTGATGCTGAAGGTTTCCTTGTATTTACAGTGGAGGCAGGGTCTCACATGTCCTAAGCTGGCCTCAAACTCACTACATAGCCAAGGATGACTTTGAACTTAGACTTCTTGTCTCTGATTCCTGAGTGCTGGGATCACAGGTGTATACCACCACACCTGGGTTATGTGGTGCTGGGGACTGAATCCAGGACTGTGTGCATGCTAGGTGAGTACTCAAGCAGCTAAGCTCTATCCCCAATCCCTAAGGTAGTTCGCTTAAATGTATGTTGTGGGTTTCTGTTTTTGTAATTTATTCTCAGCAGTGACATCTCATCTCCTTTCTGTGTTCTATTAACTGGAAGCAGGTCTGTGGGTCCAGTCAACTTCACAAGGGAGGAGTTAGGCAAAGATATGAGTACAAGATGATGGAGATCATTAGATGCCATCTCAGAGACTGCCAGCTCCAAGCTGAAAGGTTTTGGAAGAGTTGTCTGTGTGTGATCTACTTAGGTCTCTTCCTGTGAAGGACAGTGGGGAGGGAAAAAGAGTTGGATAGTGTGGTTTCAGACTACAGCAATATATTTGTTCTTTATGCCTAGACCAAGCTAGACGAACACTCTACAATGAGCCACAACCCTGGCCCACAGCACAGTTTCAAGAATGTTTTAGCTAGGATAACTGTTAGTCCTTAAGCCAACATCACCCATCAGAGGAATCCCCATGCCACAGGAAGAGACTTCCCTTCAGACTTGCTCATCTCTGGCTGGGAGCAGCAAATGGTAAATGTGGCTTCAGAGTGACTGAGGTGCTGGCTCCCAGCTGATTACAACAGCTGGGCTGCTCAGTCAGCTCCGCCCACAGCAGCAGGTATAAGCGGCACATTCTGCCGGACTGCATTGAATAAAGATAATGTGCTGTGGGATGGTCTTTATGTCAGATTGCTCTGATTGGTCAATAAATAAAACACTGATTGGTCAGTGGCCAGGCAGGAAGTATAGGCGGGACTAACAGAGAGGAGAATTGAGAGAACAGGAAGGTGGGAGAGTCACTGCCAGCCGCCGCCATGACAAGCAGCATGTGAAGATGCCAGTAAGCCACGAGCCACGTGGCAAGGTATAGATTTATGTAAATGGATTATTTAAGCTATAAGAACAGTTAGCAAGAAGCCTGCCACAGCCATACAGTTTGTAAGCAATATAAGTCTCTGTGTTTACTTGGTTGGGTCTGAGCGGCTGTGGGACTAGCTAGTGACAGAGATTTGTCCTGACTGTGGGCAAGGCAGGAAAACTCTAGCTACAATAATGTGTTCCTCACATGACTGGAGAATTAAATGAAGGATTATATGAAGAGCACCTTGTGCCTTATGAACAATGAGCTCCATATATGCTCATTATTATTATTGCCTCAAAATTATTATAGTACTTTGTCATTGTTGTTGCAGCAAGATTTTTGTTGTCTTTTAAATGAGACAGACTGACTTGCATGCAGTCTAGGCCAACCTCAAACTTGCTGTGTCTACAAGAAGATCCTTGGATTTCTGATCCTCCAGTCTCTGTCTTCTATGTGCTGGGATTACAGGTATGTGCTATAATGCCTGGTGCACAAGATGCTGGGAAGATTGAATCTAGGACCCCATGCATATTAGGCAAGCACTCTGACTGAGCTACCTTCCCAACCCCCCTTTGTTCTTGCAGTTTTTTAAAAAAACAGGGTCTTACTATGTAAACCCAGACTGTCCTTGAACTTGCTACACTCCTGTTGCTTCAGCTTCCTAATTGCTGGGATTACTGGTGTGATGTGAGGCCTGGCTCTATTGTTACTTTCTATTTGTTTATAGAAGTTTTACATGTTCTTACTTATCCCTAGATGCCTTATAGATTTATTATAATTGTAAATGATATCTTAGTTTTATAACATTTTCTAATGTAGAGAAACAATTTTGATTTATAAAAATTAATGATACATGCAGTAACCATGCTGAATCAATTTTATTAGTTTCTCCAATGATTTTGTTATTTTTTTCTAAGTGGGAATATACATTATCTATGATAATGACAGTTTCATCTCCTACTTTAAATTTTTAGTTTCTTCCTTTTTTCTTTTTTTCCCCCTTCCCTTTTCTTACTTTTTTGACAGCAGAGTCTCGTATATCTTTGGCTGGCCTTTAAACTCAATATGTATCTTAGAATGACCCCAGACTTCTAATCCTCTCATTTTCCCTCCCAAGTCTAGACTCAGAGTGTGTATCATCATCCCAAGTCTGGACTCATCATATCCCATTTTATGTGGTCCTAGGAATCAAATCTGGGGCTTCATGCATGCTAAGCAAGCTTTCCATACAAACTGAACTATAGCCCCAGCCCACACCTCATTTCTTCTTTGCTTCCTGTAGCTGGAGAGCTTTTCTCCAGCTCCCACCAAGCCCCAGCAGTCCCGCAGCCCACTTATAAAATAAACACACAGACTCTTATATTATTTAAATTGTTTGGCCTAATGGCTCAGGCTTCTAGCTATCTAGTTCTTACATCTTAAATTAACCCATTTCTATAAATCTATACCTTGCCGCATGGCTCATGGCTTACCTGTTGGTACTTACATGTTGGTACTTACGTGTTGGTACTCATGGCTTAGCCTTCCACTTCCCAGAATTCTCCTCTCTCCTTGTCCCGCCTATACTTCCTGCCTGGCTACTGGCCAATCAGCTTTATTTATCAATCAATCATCCACAACACTTCCCCTTTTCTTTTTTTCAAAAAGGAAGGTTTTAACTTTCACATAGTACAACTACATATAACAAAACAGTTATCAAGCAAGAATTACAGTTTTAATATCTAGTCTATTTGTATTTGGAAAAATTAAAGAAAATAGTCTATCTATGCTATATTTGTGAGTCTAAGGTTTTATATCTAACTTTTCTTTTATCGTAACTAAGGAAAATTATTACTATCTAGTCTTCAACTACATCAAAGACCTCAGAAGGATATAATATTACCTGAGAAATGGGAGAAGGATGCAAGCAACTTTCGGGAGTCTTGCAAGAGTAGACAGAGACAGCTGGCAGCCTAGACAGTTATCCAAAGTTCCTCTTTAATGTTGGGGCATCTGTCTTCAGTGCACATGCCTAGAGTCTCTCAGTCACTTTTCTCAGTGTCCTGTAGAATGTCTGGCAGTTTCCTCTGCGAAGCAGGACCCTGAAGGACAGTTTTTCTTTTCTTTTCTTTTCTTTCTTTTTTTTTTTTTTTGTTTTTCAAGACAGGGTTTCTCTGTGTAGCTTTGGAGCCTGTCCTGGATCTTGCTCTGTAGACCAGGCTGGCCTCAGACTCACAAAGATCCTCCTGCCTCTGCCTCCCGAGTGCTGGGATTAAAGATGTGCACCACCACCACCACCACCACCACCACCACCACCCAGCCAAGGACCATTTTTTCAAGCAAAGTTTAGTGGTCACCTTCCTATGGGTCCTGCATGTCCAGTCAATCAAGCAGTCCAGGCAAGAACAGTCTCTTGCCCAAATGGCTATTTTTGCCAAGAAGAAGATAAACTTCATATGGAGTGTCTTCAATGCCCATCTTTTTCTCTGAAGTAAATCAGTGCTGCCAGGAGCAGACATGTCTCACTGTCCAGAAAGTCTAAATTTTTTAAACATTTTAAATGCCATATTCTGTAGGTATTTGAAGTGTTTGAAGATTACCTACTTAATTGAATTATATCTATGTATACCTAGAAAACACATGACTATAAGTTTGACTGTCATAGAAGACTAATTATTAATCTATATTTCTTAATTATCCATTACAATCTAAATGAGTTACATAAACATAATACTTCAAACAATAGAAATATATATACAGTATAACAAAATTAAGTTTAAACTTGTATCAATAAACTAAAATCCATAGCAATGTAAAACATTTTAAACAAGTTGTTCTTTAAAAATAGATTCAATAATCTACCCCTTTATCTCATCATTATCTATACTGTTCCCTTTTGTTCTTTAGAAAGAGATTGTATTTATAATCAACCTATTTTAAATAAAAATATTTGTTTTTCTCTGTCCCACACCAGAGGGCTCTTTTGATATGGGACACAAGAATCTTTCAACCTTTTTTTTTTTTTTTTTTGCAGTATACTTGGGTTTAGAGAAGGAGTGAGCCAATTCCATCTCCAAAGCCAACTTGGTATATTTGGGAATCTGGGCATAGTTCTCTTACTACTTCTTGCTGGAGGGGGGCGCTGTATCTTATGGGGACACAAAATTTTAGGATTATGGGGTAGTCCATGAGGGTGTATTGTCTTAGCCAATTGCCTTGAAACCCTTCTGGATGTTAGATCATCTGGGCCATGGTGTCATCGGAGACCTTTCAGGGGGTGTTGGCTGGTCAAACCTGATGTATCTTAATCTGGAACAAATCCATAGTCTCTGGCTTTCTGTGGAAACAAAAACAGAGCCTCCTTTCCAAAGCAACATATCCTTACATCCAAATTTTGAAGTCAAGGTACCTTACATCTCGCTTTTCATGGCAGTGTCTGGCAGCGTCTCCTGCCTCAGCCTTCCACTTCCCAGAATTCCCCTCTCTCCTTGTCCCGCCTATACTTCCTACCTGGCTACTGGCCAGTCAGCTTTATTTATCAATCAATCATCCACAGCAGTTTCCAATAGCCTGTCCAGGGCCAATAGGATGGACCATGTTAAACACAAATAAAAATGAGGATTCTTTTCTAGCACTTGATCCATAAGCAATGCAGCCATCAAATATGGCTGTAAGCTGGTATGTATCCTTTATGAGACTTGTCATTTATTCTTCCTAACTAATTGCTTGAACCATGAGCAGTGGTTAAAAATTATCAAATGCTTTGTTCTGCATTGATTTATATCATTGTATTTTTTCATCTTCAGACTTCTAAAGTGGCAAGTCACAGTTTTCTCTGATGCTGAATTATTCTTGATTTTATTTGAAAAGATAACTCCAGCTAGATCATGATATATTACTTTTTAATAACCCAATTACACACACAGCAGATCACTAATGTTTTATTTAGGTACATGAGTAAAATGGACCTATCCTTTTCTTCCTTCAATCATCATTATTTGGTTTCGGACTTGGTACTAACTTAGCCCCATGAATCTTCCTCTCTTTGCACTAGTTACCTGTTTGTTGTGATGTTAATTCCACTGAGCAAGAGTAAAGACCACCAACCAAATTAGCCAAATTTATAGCAAGCTTTATTATATATGCACAAAATAGTCAGCTCAGTGGCTGCCTCTTCCTAAATGTGGGATTTGAAACATCATCCCCAAACATAGGTGAAGTAGGGTTTTTGTAGCCCCAAACTGCAAGGCTAAGGGCTTCTAAGGGTTGAGGGATTTCCAGAAGAATTTTGTTGTGTTGAAAATTGGACATATAGAACATATAAAAATTATTTGGCAGAACATCTTATCTTATGAGAGTGGAAGTCAGGGTATAGGGTGTGAAACATGGCAAATTCCAGAAACTCAAGTTTTATTGTAAACAGAAATGAACTTATTTTGACCTTGTAACAGGATGGCTTCTGATCTTAAGATGGAGTCAGGCTGGTGCTTCATTTCTGTTGCATTGTATGGCCTGCCAGAGCCTGGCTCCTAGAAGAGACTTAGTATTGTCGTGTGTGGTTGAAGAGACTGTTCAAAGTGCTCTCAGAAGTGGCCCAGCATCTCATTGGTGTCTCTCTTCTTGTCATCCCTCCCTGTTCTTCTCTCAGCTGCTGTGGGTCACCAGCAAGAAGGGGACTCGGGCTCTGCATCTGGCCTTTTCACTTTCTCTATTGTGCCTATCAAACCCAGAGGTTTTCAATTATGATGAAATCTAATTCATAAAGTTTTTAATTTATGGTTTGTACTTTGTACTCTTAAATCTTTATCTGATCCAAGATCACAAATTATTTTCCTATGTTTCCTTCCAAAAGGTTTCATCTTGACATTTGCCTATGCTGTGTATGGCTTTGTTAGCTTTCAGCTCCTGTCTTGGTTGCTTTTCCTGTTGCTGTGATAAAAATCCCCTGACAGAAGCAACTTAAGACAGGGAGGGTTTATTGTGGCTCACAGTTCAAAGGTTTATAGTCCATGATAGCAGGGGTCAGAGGGAGTCAAGGCAGCAGGGGCTTGAAGGAGCTGATCAAATTACACCCACAATCAGGAAATAGAAGAATGAACGTATGATGCTGCTCAATTCCCTTTCTCTATTTTTAAAATTATATTTTACTTATTTTTTGTGTGTGTGTGTGTGTGTGTGTGTGTGTGTGTGTGTGTGCTCACCTGTGTGCAGGTGCATGAATGCATGTGTATGCATCTTTGTAACTGTCTTAGTTTGAGTTTCTATTGCTGTGAAGAGACATCATGGCCATAGCAACTTTTATAAAGGAAAATATTTAATTGGGGCTGACTTACATTTTCAGAGGTTTAGTCCGTTATCATCATGGTTTCCACATGGCAGCATGCAGGTAGACGTGGCGGTGAAGGAGCTGAGAGTTCTACATCTTGATCCACATCAGAAAAGAGAAAGAGACTGTGTCACACTGGGCATGGTTTGAGCAGATGTAAGACCTCAAAGCCCACCTCCACAGTAACCCACTTCTTCCAATGAGGCCACACCTCCTAATAGTGCCACTCCCTATGGGCCAAGCATTCAAACACATGAGTCTATGGGGGCCACTCCTATTCAAACCACCACATTCTGCTCCTGAGCCAAATAGGCTTGTAGCTATAACGTAATGCAGAAATGCATTTAGTCCAATTTCACAAGTCTCCATAGTCTATAATAGTCTCAAACTTCTTTAGAAGTCCAAAGTTCAAAGTCTCTTCTGAGACTCATGCAATCTCTTAACTATAATCCCCTGTAAAATCAAAATAATAAAAACAAACAAAACAGATCACTTACTTCTAACATATAATGGCATAAGATATATGTTACCATTCCCAAATGTAGGGAAGGGAAAATAATGAGGAAATACTGGACCAAAGCACAACTGAAAATCCGCTGGGCAAACTCCAAACTCTGCATCTGTGTGTCTGATGTCAAAATGCTGTTCAGATCTCCAACTCCTTTCACTTTTGTTGACTGCAACACACTTCTTTCTCTTGGACTGGTTGCACTCCCTGCTAGCAACTTTCCACAGAAAGTAGCACACAGCTCTGGCATCTCTAACATCTTGAAATCTCCAAGAAAATCCAGGCTTTACCTTCATAGATTCACACAATGGTCTCTCTCTAGACTCCATGCAGGGACACCCTTGATGAATGCCTGGCTTCAGAAGCTTTCCTTAGTTATGGAAGGAGATCCCATAGCCCCTTTCTTCTATCCTTGACTCTAAAGCCAGGATCCCCATGGTTGAAGCTGCCAAATTCTGCTGCTTGCTGGGTCTGGAACATGGCCCCCTCATTCAATTACAACTTCATTAGCTTTTTCTTCTTGATGGTTTCCTTCACTGCCTAAACTTGACTGTTGTAGAATTTGCTGGCCTTGAACTTAGAAATCTACTAACCTCTGCATTCTGAGTGCTGGGAGTAAAGGCATGCACCACCACACTCTGCTCTAAGCTTTTCTTTAATTCCTTCTCACAAGTTGGAAGCTCAGCTGGGTGGGGTCTTGCCCTGAGGTCACCACTCCCTTTATTCCATTTAACATCAGGCTTTCCTTTAATCTGTTTATCTCCTTGAACACAGAATTTAGTTCCATTCCACTTCCTGGTGCCCCTTTCTCCTAAAATTGTACGTTTTGTATTTTTCCTTGTTAGCTTGCTCCTTTTCATTATAAATCTTCATAAGAATGAATGCTAATAATCATACAACAGAGTCAATACTAGGCTGTTTTGAGATTTCCTCTGCCAGTGAAATGAATTTAAAACTCTTCACTTTAGCCTCAGATAGACTTTTTGAACAAGAGCAAAAAGCAGCCAAATTCTTCACCAAAATATCATAAGATCAATCTCTAGGCCTACTACATACTAATATTTTTCTCCTCTGAAACCTTTTGAGCCAGGCCACCACAGTTAAAATCCCCCTCAGCACTACTGTCTTCCATGTTCCTACTTGTATGGTCCATTAAGCCCCCACTTAAAGCTTTCAACTGCTTTTCTAATCCATAGTCCCAAAATCCACATTTCTCCAAACAAAAACATGGTCTGGCTTACCACAACAATACTCTAGTCCTGGTACCAACTTCTATCCTAGTTTGGGTTTCTATTGCTGTGAAGAGACATCATAACCATGACAACTCTTATAAAGGAAACATTTAAATGAAGCTGGCTTACATTTTCAGAGGTTTAGTGTTAATGCAATTCTTGACTGTATATATTGTATATACTTATTATATATAGTTTTTCTTATATTAGTTTTAACCTTTTATTATTTTAGACAAAATAGGGGAAATGTGGTGATATATTGTGTACCCTAATGAACTCGCCTGAGGATCAGAGGACAGAGCCAGCCACTAGACTAGACACAGAGATTAGACAGAGGTGGAACACACCCTTAATCCCAGCACTTGAGATCTCATGCCTTTGCTTAGGAAGCACACACGCCTTTAATCCCAGAAAGTAATATGGCAGGGCAGAGGAAGATATATAAGGAGTGAGGAAACAGGATCTCACTCTCTTTAGACTGAGGATTTCATAGAGGTAAGAACTAGCGGCTGGCTGTTCTACTTCTCTGAACTTTCAGCTTTCACCCTAATATCTGGCTCTGGGTTTTTATTAAAAGACCATTTAGGATTCAAACAACAGTTTAGTCCATCATTGTCATTGTGGGAAACATGGCAGCATACAGGCAGACATGGTGCTAGGGAGGTAGCTGAGAGTCCTACATCTTGATCCACAGGCAGCAGAAGGATACTGTATCACACTGGGCACGGCTTGAGCATATATGAGACCTCAAAGCCCACCTCCACAATGACACACTTTTTCCAACAAGGCCACAACACTCCAATAAGGCCACACCTCCTAATAGTCCCTATGGGCCAAGCATTCAAACACATGAGTCTGTGGGGACCACTCCTATGCAAACCACCACAGTAAGCATGTTCATACAGAGGTCAGAGAACATTTGTGTTCTCGGGGATCAAAATTCAGGTTATTAGGCCTGGTGGTGGACACCTTAACTCACTAAATCAACTCACTGGCCCTCATTCTCCATTTAAACAGTCCAGTATCTCCCAAGAACGATGCCCCTCAACAGTGGCTAGGCCTTCCCACCTATAGATAACCTCACACAGACACATCCAGAGGTCTCTTAGAGTCTATCCAAAGCTCACATGTGCACACAGGCAAAGTGCTCCTGTATGTGTCCACAGAGGCCAGAGACTGATGAGGGGTGTCTTCCATTGCACTCTACATTATTTTTTTTGAGACATTTCTTACTGAACCTGTCAGTGCCTTGCTGTTTCAGCTAGACTGGCTAGCTCACAAGCCCCCAGGATCCTCCCCTTTTGGCACCCCCATTCAGAGTACTGAGGTTACAGGCATGCACTACCACGTCTGGCATTTACATGGATCCTCTGGATCTCAACTTGGGTCCTCACATATACACAGACTACCCGTCACTCACTGAGCCATATGCTCCACTGTCCCTATCCTTCTCCTGGGCCTCGAACCAGATTTGTTCCTCTCTCAGCAAGCCTCGCAGAGTTTGAGGCTAGGGAAAATTGAGAGAAAAGATGATAAAGTGAAGGTCTTTTGTTGACTGACTCCATTTGAACCATAACTCTGGCCTTCCTAGCCAATATTCTCCCTGTAGCATTATCTATGTGACATCCCTCTGCATGACACACTTCTGGTTGATGAGTTATGAATTCCAGTTACAACATCTACCACACAAATCTTTCTCTAAGTGAGAAACTCTTGGCAAGAAGCAAACTCAGGTCTACAGAAGCACGTCACCATTACAGAAAAGAATCTGAATATTTAAGCCTGTTATAGTGACCAGGGAGGGCGGGCACAGGAATATGTCACCATTATAGAAAAGACAGACAGACAGACAGCAGTGAGTGGGAGCCAGGAATGGAGTTGCCTACCTGTAGTCAGTATGTGGACCGGGAGGATCAGGAGTTCTAGGTCGTCTGCTACAGAGTGACCTTGAGGCCAGCCTGGGCTACCCTATCCCCAAAACAAGTGCAAACAAAGATAGTGAATGGGACTGAGGATGGATCAGGTGCCTATCCATGAAGTCCTTGGCTTGAAAACCAGCACTGGAGAGAGTGAATGGTACTAGGCTCTCCCTTAGAAGCTGCGTCTCACGATCCTCTCCCCTGTGGTGCCTGTGATTGTACAATAATCCAGATACCTCTATCTGCTGGTTAGGATGCTTTCCCTTCTGTGCACAGACAACAGAGTCTATGGGTACTAGACAAGAGCAGCCTGGTTGCATGTCATCACAGTTCTTCTCCGACTCCGACTGTACGACTAGAGCATTGATGGCAAGGCACGGAGCTGTACTTTTTAAGTCTTTTTAAGAAAAGTTTTAGGTGTTGTTTCTCAAAGCTGACTCGACTTTAAAAATAGCGTTTCAAAAGTCAAATCCAACTTCCCTGAAGACACCTGGCTGCGTGCACGGTGCTTGTAGGTGAAGGCAAACACAGAGGCGGATTTTTTTTTCCTGTGTGAGAACTGATATCAAAGCTACTGCCCCCTCAGGCACCGTCAGTTCCACATTAGCCCAGCTCATTAACATATCCCCCTGAATTGGGAATTAAATATTAAACGAAGGTTTGATTACTTCTTCCTAAAAGGTCCCTGGACCAGATTCTGATTGCCTGGAGTAACGCTTTAGACAGCAACAAGAAAAGGGTGAGTTGTTTGGTGTTTTCTTTTTTTTGTTTTTTTGCTTTGCTTTCTTTTTTGGAGGATGTGGGTGTGGACGCATATCTTGGCGGGGGCGGGTCGGAGAATGCCAGATTTCAACCTTGAGTGTAGTTCTTCAGGAGCTATCCACGTTGGTTTTTAATTTAACTTGTTAATGAGTGTTTTGCCCGCATATGTGCCTGGTGCTCTTAGAAGTCAGAAGACAGTTAGATCTCCTGGAACTGGAGTTAGGGGGGTTTGCGAACCACCCTGTGGGTTCTGGGAACTGAACCCATATCCTCTGCAAGAGCAAGTTTTTGAAATCTCTCAGCCATCTCTCCAGCCCTCCCTTGGCTTTCTTTCTTCCTTCCTTCCTTCCTTCCTTCCTTCCTTCCTTCCTTCCTTCCTTCCTTTCTTTCTTTCTTTCTTTCTTTCTTTCTTTCTTTCTTTTTTTTTTTTTGTTTTTGTTTTTTGAGACAGGGTTTCTTTGTGTAGTTTTGGTGCCTGTCCTGGATCTCGCTCTGTAAACCAGGCTTGCCTTGAACTCACAGAGATTCTCCTGGCTCTGCCTCCCGAGTGCTGGGATTAAAGGCGTGAGCCACCACCGCCCGCTCGCTTGGCTTTCTTAAATATGTGTGTGTGTGTGTGTGTGTGTGTGTGTGTGTGTGTGTGTGTGTCTT
>CABHPP010146352.1:23447-40217 GCA_902168425.1 Peromyscus attwateri
CCCTTCCCAGGGAGATCCAGGCATCCCCTCCATGAACCCTTATTACCTAGTCTGGGTCTGTGGATTATAGCGTAGTTATCCTTTATTTTACAGATAATATCCACTTATGAGTGAGTACATACCATGTTTGTCTTTCTGGGTCTGGGGTACCTCCCTCAGGATGATATTTTCTAGTGCCATCCATTTGCCTGCAAATTTCCTGGTGTCCTTGTTTTTGTTAGCTGGATAATACCCCATTGTGTAATGTACCACATTTTCTTTATCCACTCCTCGGTTGAGAGGCATCTAGGTTGCTTCTAAGTTCTGGCTATTACAAATAAGCTGGTGTGAGCATAGATGAGCAAGTGTCCTTGTGGTATGATTGAGCATTCCTTGGGTATATGCCCAAGAGCAGTATGGCTGTGTCTTGTGGTAGATTGATCCCCAGTTTTCTGAGAAACCACCATACTGACTTCCAAAGTGGCTGTACAAGTTTGCACTCCCACCAGTAGGGCATATTCTAAGGAAAAATTTGTAATAAATGAATTTCCATGTTATATATATATATATATTCTGGCACAAAATTTGTGTGTGACCTCCACATCAGGCACACACATGGTGTACATACACACATGCAGTCAAAACACTCATATATATAAAATAAAATAAATCTAAAAGGAAAAAATGTGCACGTGTGAGTGTACAAGGGCATATGTTGTATGCATATGCACAAGTGTGCAGAGGTGAGAGGTCAATTTTGGTGTCTTCCTCAGTCTCTCTCCACCTTAGTTTTTGAGACAGGCTCTCCCACTGAATCTAGAGCTCAGTGAGAGACAAGACTAGCTAGTCAGTGAGTTTCAGGAATCCTCCTGTCTCCGCTTCCCCAATGCTAAGATTACAGGCACAACTCTATGCTCTACTTTCTGTGTAGGTGTTGGGATCGAACTCAGGTCCTTATGCGTGTCCAGGTGGCACCTTGCTGACGGAGCTGTCCCCCAAGTCCTAATCAAACTTTTCTGTTCCTCTAAAACATGACCGAATAGTCCACAGGGGGCAGTGAGGGCTAATGAAGTAATATTGATAATCTTCTTTTAGCAAAAAGTGGGGTGGGGGGAGAGTAGCTAAGCATTGTGATACATCCTGTTAATGCTAGAGGCAAAGACAAGCTGACCTCTGCAAGTTCAAATCCAGCCTGGTCTGCGGAGCAAGTTCTGGGCTAGGCCAGGCTACATAATGATACCCTCTTTAAAGAAAAAAGTGTTATCAATATGTTAATCATGCAATCATAACTAAAGGATAAACTATAGTCCCAGAAATAAAAAAGATACATAAACTTTAGTATTTCAGTGTTTCACATTCATAGAGAGAGCCTAACCTAGGACCTTGCTGAAGAAAGAAAAACAAACCAACAGAAAATACCCTCAGATGTAGAATGCTCCAAACCCAAGGCCAAAATAATACTAGGAGAAACCAGCTTAGCCATTATTTCAATGTGTTCCTCGCTGACCATTGGTCAATCACTAGTTTCTGGATATTATTATGTTTTTTAAGGAATATGCATGAGTCGATTTACAATGTAAGCAACAATAAAGATTCACACATGTGGGGAGAGGGGTTCAAGAGAAAAAAAGCCTGTTAAGACTGGACAATGCTAAATTCTCTTCAGTACAGTTGGAAACACAAGGTTTCTCATGGACTACTAGTTTTTACTGCTGCAAAAGCTAAAGTCATTATTGTAAAGTTCTAGTATCAACCGAAGAACCTTTGAGAAACTCCAACATTTCCCCAGGGCCTAGCAAAGTCCCTATTTATAGCCCAAACTTCTAGTTCAGTTGAGTCTGGAAAAGTGCAGCCGCAATGACTTACCCCTTAGGCTTTCTTCTCGATTCTGGTAGATTAGCCCACTGAACATGTAGTCCCATCTAACCAGTGGTTCATAAACAGGGCCACACGAAAGAGGGGAAAGCCGAATCTAGTTCCTCCCTGTTCTCAGAACAGGGCAGATGAGTTCGAAAGAGCTTGTATGTGTTTGAGAACAAAATAATTCAACTATGGTAATTTTATATTTTGGAGAAAACATTTTGATTGTTGTAACAAAGCCACGGTGGGCAAGGCCCTGAAAAAAGAAAACTAAACTTATAACATGGAAAAGACTGAGGGGGCGGTGGTGGTGCACGCCTTTAATCCCAGCACTCGGGAGGCAGAGCCAGGCGAATCTTTGTGAGTTCGAGTTCAGCTTGGTCTACAAAGTGAGATCCAGAACAGGCTCCAAAGCTACACAGAGAAACCCTGTCTCGAAAAAACCAGGGTTGGGGGGGGGGGGGGAGGGAAAGATTGAGAACAGTCCTGGGAGAAGGGTCTGGGAAGATGGCTCAGTCAGTGGGGTGCTACTGTGCAGCCATGAGGACCCAAGTTTGGGTCTTGAATCCATGTAAAAAGCCTGTACAGTGCCATGAACTTGGAACCCTAGTACTGGGGAGATGGTGACCGGAGGTCTCCTGGGCTCCCTGGCCAGCCAGTTTAGCCCCAGGTCACAATGAGAGACTGTCCCCAAAATCAAGGTGGGTGGTTCTTAAGGAATGATATCCAGGGCTGACCTCCGGCCTCCACACACCTGTACCAGAAGACCCACCCACCACCGCACACCTCCATTCCCATTATACATTAGTATAATAAAAATGAGGGTAGAGGAAAAGGGGTTAAGAAGATCTGGTCATTTCGCTGGGAGCTTAAGAGAATGTTCTTGGTTAAGGAGGTGACAGAGCGGGGAGAGGATCACGCAGTACCCAGAGCGTTCTCTCCCGGTTTCCTCCCCCACCCCGTACGCGTCTAGTTCGTGAGCGAGCTGTGAATCTGGACGGCTTCATCTGTGGCTCGATGAGCCTGATTGAAGGCCGAGCTGTGCCGAATTATTTGGCACTGTCTTTCAGAACGGAGGCAGATAAACACTGTCTTTGCCAAGCGGCAGTCGCCGAAGTTGAAGGGTTTCCGTGGTTATACAGGTGACCGGGGAAAGCGAAGCGGGGAGCGGGAAGACTTGGTAATGAGGACAGGAAAGGGGCAGAGGGGAGCGGGAGGAGGGGAAGAGGGGTAGAGAGAAGAGGAGAAGGTAGGAGAGCGGGAAGGAAGGAGACAGAGTGAAGGAGAGCTCGGGGAGACACAATATTAAGGGAATTTTTCTTCATTTTAAATCTGTAAAGAAACACATGGGCCGTGCGGTGGTGGCGCACGCCTTTAATCCCAGCACTCCGGAGGCAGAGGCAGGAGGATCTCTGAGAGTTCGAGGCCAGCCTGGACTACAGAGTGAGTTCCAGGAAAGGTGCAAAGCTACACAGAGAAACCCTGTCTCGAAAAAAAAAGAAAAGAAAAGAAAGAAAGAAAGAAACACATGGACTAGGGATGTAACTCGGTTGGTAGAGCGCTTGTTCAGCAGGCAAAGAAGCCTTGTGTTCCATCCCCAGCACAAACCCGGGTAGTGGTGCACACTGTAATCCCAGCACTGGCACTGCACAAACCAGGGGTGGTGGTGCACACACTGTAATCCCAGCACTGGCACTGCACAACCCAGGGGTGGTGGTGCACACTGTAATCCCAGCACTGAGAAAATGGGAGCATTTTCTCCCATTTTCTCGGATCTAAAGCTCAGGGTCATTCAGCAAGCAGAAATGTTCTGTAGTCCTGAAAGAAGCAGTGTGTGTGTGTGTGTGTGTGTGTGTGTGTGTGTGTGTGTGTGCACGTGCATGTACACACATGTTAGGACCTGAGGCTAACGACAGGTGTCCCCCTGAACTGCTCTGCATTTTCTAGGTAGAGTCAGTTGAACCTAAAGCTCACCCACTTGGCTGGTTTGCCTCCCTGCTTCCCTCGGGGCTGCCTGTCTCCATCCCCTGAGGGTTTGCGCTACCGCTGGGCCACCACACCCACCTGGCATTTACTCGGTTGCTTGAGATCCAAACCCAGGTCCCCATGCTAGTGTGGCACGTGCTTCACCCACCGAGCCACGTCCCCAGGCCCAGACAGACGAACCCCGAGATCTAAGGGGAGCCACTTTTAGAAGGGTTTCTCGTAACTCTTCTTTTTAGGCGGGATGGTTGAGTTGGGTCCTGTATACAACTAAGTTTATCTGGCCTGACTTATCTGAGTTAGACTTCAAGGGATAATTCCCATCTGCCGCCTTCCTAAAATGCTTTGTGAAAAGTCATCCGTAAGTGGGTAAAAATCACTCAACCTTCTGAAAACTCTAATTCTGAATAATTATACCGAATTACCTGGAGGACTCAAGTGAATCAAAGTCTGGCTTATAAAATTCCTTTTGAGATCTGTTCAAGTTTGTACTCTGACGCACTCCTGGAGTAACACACAAATTCCCACAAATTTTCTAGGAGAGTATTATTTAGACCTGTTTTAACAAACAGATAAAAATCATTTTAATTAGCCCATCATTCATATGCAAATAAGCGCCTTTGGAGAATGACAAGCTCCCTTTAAAGGGCTTCCACAGGAAAGCTAGTAGTTCCTTGGTGTGTTTTTTTCTTCCACAAACAATTTATGTAGCAAATGTTTTCTGCAGAGAAAGTACAGTAGTTGCAATCTTGCCAGGCTAGAGTCATCCCAGCTTCTTAGGCATCGTGTTTATTTAGTGATAGAACACTTCAGTCCTCCTCATTTTATTACTCAAGAGTGGTAATTGTGCCATATATTTAAACCTTGTGGGGGGAAAAGCCCAGACGGCTGTTCCTCATGGTTTCCTTTTAGCTGTTTCTATGACATTTATTTTAACCCTGAGCAAGATTCTGAAAAATGTGGGTTTTGTGTTGATTTGCTGATGAATATTTATCTGTATCTTTCTTTGTCTTCATGAGCAACATGCTGGGAGACAGTGTAGACAATGTAAGAATCCAAAACATCATTTGAAAATGATGAGGAGAATAGTAACCCACTAAGGTTAGGGGTGTGTGAGACCCAGCAGAGTCCAGGCTGGATTATCTCCTCAGAAAGTGTGGCACTATGAAGAGTGTCATAAGCTACTCAGACATCACGTAGCCTGTTATTCTCTCTCTCTCTGTCTGGTCTCATGGAGTCCAGAGTAGCCTCAAACTTTCTAGATAATCAAGGATGACCCTGAACTTCTGATCCTCCTGCCTGGTGCTGGGATTACAGGTGTGCACCACGTGACCAGTTATATGTGGTACCAGAGATCACTGAACCCAGTACTTAACACATGCTAGACAAGCACTCTACCAGCTGAGCTACATCCCCAGCACGATGGACCAGTTTGTTCTGCGTAGGGGAATCGTAGCAATGGCTGATAAATGCGCGTCTATAAACTGTGCCATCTTCCTTAACTTACAGACAATAAGTGGAAGGAAACAGAAAGACAAAAAGGAGTTACTTGAAGATAAAGTGTGTGGGGAAGAGCTTGGCCAGATTCCAGGTGAATGGTAGCCAAAGTTCAACAGAATTCTGCACTGTATGTAAAAGAGAGCTGAGTCAGGGAAGGTGGCAAACCTTTCAGAAAGATCCTCAAATCTGCATTTTGTAGAGGAAGACATTGGGTCTCAGAGAGATGGAGCTATAGATCATGTCAGAGAAGAAAGAGGCCCCTATTTCCCCCTCCATCACCTCTGCCATGGACATCTTCTTCATTTCTCAAGGGTCTATTCAAAAGCCCCTTCTGTTGACCCTTCCCCAGTTTTCCTACCTACAAGTGTTCTTTCTCATTTAGGAATTTCTGCAGTATTCATATAACACTTTCTATTTGAATTTTGGTCCTCTGTGTGCATGCGTCTTAAATTACATAGACTTCTATTTGCCTAACAGAGTACTGTGTAAATAGCCACAAAAATCTTTTGTTGATGTTATCTTGAGATGTGGTCTTGATATGTAACCCATGTTGGCCTGGAACTCTTTATGTACCTCAGGCTAGAATGGGACTCTAATCCTCCTGCCTCAGCTTCCCAAGTGCTACAGTTATAGACACACATCATTTCAGCTGGTTGTTGATGTGAATGTTTAATAAATAACTCCTAAGACCTCCTTTTTTTTTTGTTTTTTGTTTTTTGTTTTTCGAGACAGGGTTTCTCCGTGTAGTTTTGGTGCCTGTCCTGGATCTCGCTCTGTAGACCAGGCTGGACTCGAACTCACAGAGATCTGCCTGGCTCTGCCTCCTGAGTGCTGGGATTAAAGGCGTGTGACACCACTGCCCAGCCTAAGACCTCTTTTTAATGGATATATTTCTTAACCCTGTCCAGACTTAAAAGAGAAACTGTTTTGTTTTGGTTTTCCTGGTTTGCAAACCTTTTTTAAGATTCAGGGGGCCTGCTTGAGCTATTAGAGAAACACTCTCTGGTGAGCACTGCTCATCAGTTCTGTGCAGACAAGAAAGGGTGATCTACAGCAAACAAAATAAGGAAGGTGTTCGGCTTCATTACTCTTTTCTTTCTTTCAATAAATGCCATACACAATCTCTACATGTTTACTTCTTGTTCTCATAAACCCAGGCAGCAGATCATTTAAAGTTTCCCCACAGAGCATTCCATTAACTCTATGCTGTGACTCAAATCAATCAACCGACCAATCATCAATCCATCCTGTAGAGGCTGGAATCTTGGTGACCAGCTTTTTTTCTCTTTGCTCCTTTCAATGACAGTCAAGTAGTTATACATCCAGTCCAACACTGATTAGTTTTATGTTGCTAGTTGTCTGAGGACCAAACAGTTCCGTCAGATGTAAAGCAGCTAATTGGCCAACACAAAGTAAGGAGGGAGGGTTTAAAACATTTGCAGTTGTTATTAGGCTCAAAGAAACCATTATAAGATGATGCTTAAAATCGTGACAATGGTTGACACCTAACAAAAAAATTCATAGCTCAAAGAAAGATGTTTTCTCCTGTCCATGAATTCCTGGGAATTTACATACCCTGAGGGGAGAGTGACAGATAACACCAATAGATAAAATAGTGTTAATCTGTCATTTCAACTCCTAGGAAACATGTGAGAGACTAAATGATGATGATGATGATGATGATGATGATGATGATGATGATAAAAGACCACCACCCATCGGATATGGTGAGGAGACATTGAATAATGAATGAATGAATGAATGAATAGATTAAATCAACTGATCTAATTCAAAGAAGCAGGAATGTGTGTTAAGAGAGCCAAGTAGAGGGGCCTCCTGGGGGTGGGGGCTGGCCTCACCTTCCCCAAACCCTCTGTTACACTCAGGAAATGCTTGCTGCTGTCAGGGCCCTTGGAAGGGCAGAGGAGCCCTGTATTGAAAAGGCACCTTGTACTTGCTTTGTCTCAGTGGGGTGTCTCTGCAACGCTGCCGGCCACTTCTCTTCTGCCTGCTTCAGGCATTGTCTTCTGACCTTTGTGCTGTCTGCTCTTCACCGGAACTCCCTTCCTCTCCTTTTGTTGGTTGACCGAAGACGTGATGAGCTCTAAGTAAATCGTGTACGTACATCCCTAATGCCTCACAGGTAATCCAGGGCTGGTGAGATGGCTCGGAAGGTAAAGGAACTTTCTATTAAACCTAATGACCTGAGTTCAATCCCCAGGACCCACACGGTGGAAGGAGAAGTTCCAAAGTGTTATCCTCTGACTTTCATGTGCACACCATGGCATATGCACCCCTCAAAAAAAAAACAAAAAACAAAAACCAGCTCGCGTTCTCTCTCTCTCTCTCTCTCTCTCTCTCTCTCTCTCTCTCTCTCGTGAATCAATGTAACAAATATAAAATAAAGACAATACATCAAAAGGCCTCCAGGATCTTTTCCTGTCTAGACTATTATTGGTGAGGAATTGGTCCTGGAGTTTAATTTAGTCATCAAGGAGTAGGAGAGGAGGGTCCTTCTGTTATGGAGAAGTTGTCCTTACTCCCTCATTCATCCTTCTGTTTCACACATACAGACAGACGTTTAGTCTAGAGGACCAATTCAATGTATTGAAAATCAAGTTTTCTTAGCTGGGCATTGTGGGTAGTACCATCCCTGGGAGGTGGTCCCGGGCTGTATAACAAAGCAGGCTGAGCAAGCCATGGAAACAAGCCAGTAAGCAGCACCCCTCCAGGTTCCTGCCTTGAGTTCCTGCCTTAATCTCTCTCCATGATGAACTATAAGCTGAAGTTGAAATAAACCATTTCCTCCCCAAGTTGCTTTGGGTCATGGTCTTTATTACAGTAACAGAAAGGAAGTTAATACACCAACACACTTCCGAAGTGAAAGCAGGAGGTTTGTGAGATTCTGGCTACACAGTAAGGCCTCCCACTCCATCAAGAAACTCCAGTAAAATGGTCTTATTTTAAAGTGTGTGTGTGTGTGTGTGTGTGTGTGTGTGTGTGAGTGAGTGGTGCAGACATGTGGGTATGTGCATCTGAGCACGCAGAAGCTGGAGCAGGACATCAGATGTCTTCCTCTGTTTCCCTTGGTGTGATGGTCCGGAGACAGAGTCTACCATTAACTACAGGCTCACTGTTTTGGCTAGGCTGGCTGACCAGTCAGCTCTTCGGCTCTGCCTGTCCGCCTCCACCCTAGTGTTGGAGCCACAAGCATGCATAGCCATGCATGGTCTTATTTATTTATTTATTTTTAATGTGAGCGACGAGGGTTTTAAAATCGCATGGGCATGGGTGTTTTTCTTGCATGTATATCTGTGAGTCACTTGCGTGCTGGGAATCAAACCTGGGTCCTTTGGAGGAGGGCTCACAGCTGCTGAGCCATCTCTGCAGCCTCCTTGAGCAAGGGATGCTAATTCGCACCCCCCCCCCCCCCCAGCTTATGGAGCAGTGCTCTTTGCTACCCCAGCCCAATTTTCAAAACGTCAACATATTTTCTACTGTAAAAAGGGCTAGCAGAGAACTGTATGGGGTGAAAATGATGTGGTCCTTCCCACCCACTGCCATCCTAGTCAGAAGTGGGAGGAGGATGTGTGAGCTGGGGGTCACAGTCCCACCCAGTCTCTAGAGGTCTCAGCTGATAACTGTCTTGGCCTGAGAGATTTCTGACACGTCTCCTCAGTCGCAATGTTTGAAAACAGAAAAAATCTTACATTCAAAACAATTCTGTCTGTGTGCCCGCCAATCATTCGATTCACAGTTTTGCTGGAACACTGGTCAGGGACTAAAAAGGAAATGTAAAAAGACGATTACGCCCAGCCCATCCTGTGTGTGGTACAGACTGTTAACCGTACACCTTGTATTATTCTTCATACATCCTGGATTCCTGGGGAGAGGGTGTACGATGTGGGCGTATTTCGTGTGCTTGATATCTATAAATACACTCCGAGGCTTCTCAAAGCTGCTCACTGCTCTCTCGGTACCTTCACTATTCCTGGTTTCCTCATACACCCTCACAGAAACGGAGAAAGTGGATTTCAATTCTGCTGTCGTGACCATATCCCAGAGAACTACTCTAAAACCAGGCATCAATTTTCAGGTGCACCTTCACCCCAAACAGGCAGTCGGGGCATCTAGTCCTTCGGCGGCCGCTTGCAGCACAGCAGCTTCTGCTCTGTTCCCTTGACCTCCTTCACAGCTCACTTTGGAGACATCTCTTCTATTTATGGCACCATCTGCCTTCTGTAGTTTGGTTCAGGGTTTTCTCCCAGCCCATGACTCTGATTCTATTTTTTGTTTGAAGCTTTTCTCTCTCTCTCTCTGTTTTTTTTTTTTTTCCAGGAACCCCAGCCCACAACCCTCCACCCACTGCTGCCTAAGGGTTATCCAGCCTTTGTAGTCTGTAGTCACCCAGAGGGGTAGGACTTGCTGGGGTTCAAGGTCCATCGAGACCGTCTCGCTTCCACCCCTCTGGTCACCCCTTCTGTGGCTTTCCTCTCTATAGCAAAGCCATTCAGAATACAGTGTGTGGCCCACATCTTGGCTTTGCCCTGTCCTAGTTATGGGCTATTTGATGCCTTACTAGGCTCAAATTTCTCAACCAAAAAGGGAGAATCCCTGACCCCACCTCAACTGGGTCTTCCTTTGTATCCCGTGCTGGTTTCAAATTCCTAGACTCAAACAACCTTGCCACATCCGCCTCCCTAGTAGTTGAGACTATAGATACACACTATCCAACTTAGCTACCCTACCCAATGGGGATATAGATATACACTATCCAGCCTAGCTAAAAATGGGGAATATTAATTGTACCTACATCATAGGGTGTGATGATTAGCATTGATGGTTGACTTTACAGGGCCTAGAATCACTTAGGAGACAAATATCTATGGGGAAGTTTCTAGAATGGGCTCACTAAGCTAGAAGTCCCTTCCTAAACATGGGGAGCACCATTCTACAGAGTACAGTCCTGGACTGAATAAAAGAAAAAAGGTGAGCTGAGCACCAGGATTCATCTTTCTCTGATTCCTGACTGCGGATGCAATGTGACCAGCGGTGGCTACGACGCCCCCACTATGATAGATTATAGCCTCAAACTATGAACCCAAACAGGCGCTCCCTTAAGATGCTCTTGTCAGAGCAGTGAGACACACATCTAACACAACATTATTTTAATAAAGATTGCAGTGGATTAACAGCAAACTTAGCGGACCATGTTTTCGCAAACCCAGGATCTTGTAATCTATCCCTTTCAAGGTTAGTTTTAGTTTTGGCCATGTGGCTGGGTTTGGCCAATAGCAGACAGAGACATTTGAAATTCACATATACTGTGCTTTGTATTCACGTGATTACTGCTTTGCAGAACCTGGCCACTACCTGAAGAAGCCCGGGTTAGCCTGCTGGCTTCTGAGACACCTGTCCAGTTGGCTCTCTCTCTCCTCAGTCAACCACTAAGCCAATCAATAGGACATCTGGGACTAGCCAGCCCAAGCTGGCTTGCCAAGTGGCCGCAACCATGTGTGTGATTCCAGCCACCACCATATGGAGCAGAGGTAAACCTTCCCAGTTCAAACTGCCAACCCACGGAATCTTGAACAAATAAGCCATGATCGAATCATCATATTGGGACTGGTCTATTTTGTAGCAATAATTGAATGCTGCAAAAATAATACATTTGTTTGCATGATGCATAGAAAGTATTCAGGAAAGGATCCAGATTGTGGTATGTCAGCAGCTATTTATTGCTACTTAGCATTAGTTTGAAACAACCATTTTCTCATTCTGGAAACTCCTGACTAGGCTGAGTCTTCTTAGGTCCTTATGCTTTTGCAGATGGCTAAAGCTTCCACATCCACATTCGCCCACCGCCTACCTTCTTCCCTGTTTTCCAGACAGGGACTATTCAGAACATTGCCTAACTGGTATGGCATGGACACCAACCAACCCCCATGTAATCCACCTGAATGGCAGGCCTGTCTTCAAGATGTAGATTAGGCCTCAATATCGTATGTCATTTGGTTTATTCCAATACTGCATCAGACTTCTCTGCTCCCGTTTGCATGTCACTCACCCCCAGCCTGTGTTTTGTTCTTAACACAGTATTTCTCTTAGATAGGATTAGCATAATTCAGAGGTCGAGGCTGTGGGTTGCTCAGTTGGTAGAGCGCTTGCCCAGTATATAGAAAGTCCCGAGTTCTATCCAGAGCACTGCACAAGCTGGGTATAGTGCTACACATTTGTAACCCCAGCTCTTGGAAAGTGGAGGCAGGAGGATTCGAATTTCAAGGTCATCTTCAGGTACACAGCAAGTTCAAGGCCCGCATGGGATGCCTGCGACTCTCTCTGAAACAAATAAATAACAAACAAAAGGCAGACAGAGGCAGGGAGACTGTGACTTCGTGGCTCATCTAGTCTGCATGAGTAGACTCTGTCTCCCCAAAGGGAGATTATATTACCCCGAGGAAAATTTAACACTGCAATCATTTTCTTGTTCACTCAGTAAAGGCCCAGAAATCTTACAGACTGGAACCTGCTCTTGGTCCTCATCCTTCTGCTCAAACCCCACTTTTCTGGGAAGCTAACCTGGCTCTCCTCCATGATCTTCCAGCTCCCTAGCTCCCTTTCACAGCCCGGAGCTCTCATGCCCTCCTTTGCCTTTTCACTTCAGTCTTAGTTGAGGATCCACCAGAGAACCAGAATCAGGGGATACACACATGGAGAGACAGACATAGATATACACAGAGGGACAAATGTGTGTGCACACACAGATGTGTCCATATACATACACAGAGGTAGGTGTACATATACACACATACACAGACAGATGTATACATATACACACAGATGTGTCCATATACATACACAGAGACAGATGTACACACACAAAGACAGATGTACACACATACACAGACAGATGTATACACATACACACAGATGTGTCCATATACATACACAGGGACAGATGTACACACATGCACAGAGACAGATGTACACACACATACACAGGGACAGATGTACACACATGCACAGAGACAGATGTACACACACATACACACTTTACTGTGTTGCTCAGGGTGGCCTTGGACTCCTGGGCCCAGTGATCTTTCTGTTTCACCCTCTTGAACAGCTAGGATTACAAATGTATGCCACTATGTCCAGTGGCATTCGTGTTTGATCAAGTAAAGACTATATCCTCGTCAATTAGCAAACAGAATTGGCCAGCGTTCTTTCTAACATCCTATATGACATTCTAATGTATTATGGCTATTGTCAGTGTCCTTAGTAAAATCCAGGTTCCACAGGTGTTGAGGATGTTTGTTTTGTTTGCTGACATATTGCACAGTAGGTAGTTTGAAGTACTTGGAAGATGGCTCAGTTAATAGAGTGCTTGCACATGTGTTAGTTACTTTTCTATTGCTGAGATAAAACACAAGGCAGTTTATAGAAGGAAGGGTCTGAGGGATGGAGAGGTGGCTCAGTGGTGAAGAGCACTGGCTGATCCTTCAGACGACCTGGGTTCCATTCCCAGCACCCACAGGGCTGCTTACAACCTTCTGTAATTCCAGTTTGGGGAGATCTGGTGCTCTCCTCTGGCCTCTGTGGGCACCAGGCACACATGTGGTACACATGCAGACACACAGACAAAACACTCATACACATCAAATAAAAAGAAATAAATCTTTAGAAGGAAGAGTTTATTTGGGGGCTTAGGATTCCGGGGGTGGGGGGGGGGGGGGGGGGGGATGTGTCAATCACCACCATCATGGTGAGGAAATGTGGCAGCCGGCAAGCATGGCTACCGCCACACCAGCTGAGAGCTCACAACTTAGACTACAAACTGGAAGCGGAGAGTAATAATTTGAGTGGCACAAATCTCCAAGCACTCTGACCCATCACCAGTGACAGGCTTCTTCCAGCAAAGCCACACCTCCTAAGCCCCCCTAAAGACATCTACCAACTAGGGACCAAGAACTGAAGTGCCAGAGACTGTGGAGGACAGTTCATTCAAACCATCACAGCACACAGGAAGTCCAGGGTTCTATCCCCATCAATCAAATATTCTGGAGCACACGAGCACTCCGTAAGCAGAGGCAGAAAGATCAGACATTCAAGGTCATTTTAGGTTACATAATAAGTTCAAAGCCAGCTTGAGCTCCACGAAACCCTGTCTCAAGACAGCGACATCCCCCTGAATAGACGTTTGTTGCATTACATAGGGGCGTTACCACCTTGGGAAATCTCTTCTGAAGACACACCTTCCTTACAACAGACATCCACCTCCCTGAATTAGTTATCACTCATCTACTCTTCATGACTTTAATCAGCTCCGTCTAACCTCATTACAGAGTGAGTGTAGCACCCCAAACAACCGAATCTCTCTGCTTCTTCTTCTACTCACATTAACCACCCATTTTATACTAAAACCACACTTGCACATAGAAAGACCTCTTGAAGAAGTTTGACAAACGCTGTTTGACATCTCTCCCCCAAGCAATCTCCCAATCAGGCAGCACACATCCATTCCTGAGTAAAGCACTGAGAGCAGAGCCAGATGTGGTGGCTCACGCCTTTAATCCCAGCACTTGGGGGGCAGATGGCAGGCAGATCTCTGTGAGTTCAAGGCCAGCCTGGTCTACAGAGTGAGTTCTAGGCTGCCCATGAGCTACAAAGTGAGGACACATTTCAAAAGACAAAAACAAAATAAATTTTTTTTTTTTTTTTTTTTTTTTTGGTTTTTTGAGACAGGGTTTCTCTGTGTAGCTTTGCGCCATTCCTGGAACTCACTTGGTAGCCCAGGCTGGCCTCGAACTCACAGAGATCCGCCTGCCTCTGCCTCCCAAGTGCTGGGATTAAAGGCGTACGCCACCACCGCCCGGCCAACAAAATAAAATTTAAGAGCAAAGGAATATAGAAGTCAAGGTCACTGCCTTCAAGCATAGTGAAGATTTATAACATGCTGCCCTGGGGACTAAATGATGTCTGTATTAGTCAGGGTTCTCTAGAGTAGTGGAACTTACATAATAAACACACACACACACACACACACACACACACACGGGATTTATTAGAATCACTTATAGGCTAAGATCCAACTAATCCAATGGCAGGCTACAAATGGAAAGTCCAAGAATCCAGAAGTTGCTCAGTCCACGAGGCTGGATGTCTCAGCTGGTCTTCAGGAGATACTGGAATCTCAAGGAAGTAGACTCCAGTGCCAATGAAGGAACAGACGTGCCAGCAAGGTGAGAGGAAGCAGGCAAAGAGCAAAAGCTTCCTTCCTCCATGTCCAGCAGAAGGCCTGGCCCAGATTAAAGGTGTGTCTTCCCTCCCCAAGATACGGATCAAAGACTGTGTTTTACTACCTTAAAGGTCTGGATTATAAGTGGATTCTTCCACTTCAAACCAAGCAAAAAAAAAAAAAATCTCTCACAGATGTGCTCTCCATTTCTGGATTGCAGTTCATTCCAGATGTAGTCTAGTTGACAGTCAAGAATAGTCATCATATTGCCTTCATGGGTGATTAGTTCACTGTTTTATTTTGATTCATACTGTGCTGTTCTCTAGGGGCTTGATATTTAAATTAGTAGCAAACATGAAAATCAGGGTTTCAGGGGTCCCTTAAAATATGATGGACTCCCTACTGCCCAGGTTACCATTCCATGTTTTGTTTCCCCAACTTCAGGGTCAGATCACATACCCTAGCCTGACCTAATTATCTAAGTCACCTGTATGGCCTCCTACAAGTATCTGGTTGCTGGGTTATTGTTCTAATGTGAGATATGTATATATAATATATTATAATATATAATAATACAATATTATGATATAATATATCACATTAGAGACTATATATTTATACATAGTTTAATATGAATTTATATTCTATGTGGGTTTTTTGAGCTTACATATCTGTCTTGCACTACTTGTATGTACAGTACCTGAGGAAGACAAAAGAGGGTGTCAGATCCCCTGGAAGTAGAGTTACAGAGAGTTGTGAGCTGCTATGTGGGTGCTGGGAACTGAACTCAGGTCCTCTGGAAAAGCAGTCAGTGCTCTTAACCACTGAGCCATCTCTCCAGTCCCTAATGTGATATATGTACATATATTGACAATGTATCATTAAAATGTTTTAAATTCTGTAAACTAATTCTGCTTCTATAATACAATATGATGTTTCCAATAAGCCTGAGAAGTTGGTAGGGCAAGTATTATGAGCTACATATTTCACACAAGTCAATGAAAAATGGGAGTGGATGATTTACTGCTCCTTGGTGTGTGGGGATGTCTAGAATGGCAGTCTTCTTCCCGACCAGTGAATAGCTCTACGTGTAAAGAGCATGCAGAAGGACTCTCTGGTGGATCCATTCTCTCTGTTCTAAGATTCAGATGGAAGAAGGTCAGATATTGGAGAAGGAGGCTGTTTTCTCCTCCCTTGGAAGGCCTCCCAGTCACAGTAGGTTCGTTCTTCTCTCTCACTTTTCACTAATAAATCTGTTTGCTCTGCTAAAACAAAAAACAAAAAACAAAAAAAAAAAAAAAAAGAAAAGGAAAAGACATTAGAGAAGGAAAAAAATAACTCAAAGCTACATTTAGATTTTTGGCTATTACTTAAGACTGAGTTGTGGCATTATATATATATATATATATATGTATATATAATATTTAATATACAATGTATGCATACACAAACATACATGCAGTGTTTACTATACCATGTATGTATGCATACAGATAACCGGTCTGCTTTTTACTTATTTTGAACTGGCTGCAGCAGGCTCCCAGGATTTCCCTGTTTCTACCTCCGCCCACAGCACTGGGAAGTCCGCACCACCATGCCCAGCATTTTCCAGTGGGTGCTAGGGATGCAACTCAGATCCTCATGCTTGTGAAGCAAGCACTCTACCAGCAAGCCGTCACACTAGCCCAGCGTTCTGTTTTGCTTTTGTTGTTGTTGTTCTTGTGAGCATGTCTCCCGAGGTAGCCAAGGCTAGCCTCAAGTTTACTGTTCTTCTTCCTCTTCCTCCTGAGTGGTGGGATTCCAGGTGTGCGCCAGCATGCCATAGCTAGAATTTTAATAGGATAGAGAACTTGCCATTTTAATGAGTTATGGTCCTATTCAATATTTTATATTAGGGTAAGGATAAAATCACACCAGTAAAAACTTATATCTAAGGAAAACAGAAATAAAAAAATCACATTTTCTATACAATCAAAATATGTCAGATTTTTCCAATTTGCTATCTACATATAGAGATGCTGTTTTTTCTTTCTGTTACATATATAGTATCAAACAACATACAGTGTTTCTTAACTCAGTTTACCCTTAAACAATGCCTTATTGGAAGCTGGAATGATGATTCATCAGTTAAGATCACTTGCTGTTCTTCTAGAAGACCTGAGTTTGGCTCCCAGAACCCACAGTGGGAAGCAAACAACTGCCTGTAACTCCAG
>CABHPP010146353.1:0-23533 GCA_902168425.1 Peromyscus attwateri
GAGAGAGAGAGGAGAGAGAGAGAATGAATTATGAAGAGATTAAGAGAGATGGTCCCTGGTTGTGAACCCCTTCTACTAACAGATGCTGTGCCACTGACTTGACTCTCCCAAACCCAAAGTACTGACCTTTGGTACTTTCCTGTTGCCAAACATCAAGTCACATGTTGACTTCTATCCTTTTTTTTTTGTGACTGGCAAATGTTCAAAAGCTTTCCTGTCTCCACAGGCTGCCTGGAGAGCCTGAAGGCCCTGCTGAAGGATGATGATAACCTGGTACGGATAAAGACCACCGAGGTGCTGTACATCATGGCCACCCATAACGTAGGCAGGTGGGCAACTACTAATGAAAACCAAGGTCACAGTTGGAAATTGTACTACTCCCGCCGGGTAGACATCTTTGCATGACCCGAGTGCTCTAACTTCTGTTGGTAGCACTGCTCTCAGGTGGTGCTTTTATTTGTTGATGACAATTCTCTCTGTAGGGTAGTTTTGGTTGTCCTTGTGACAGCAGAACAGGATTCTGTTCCAAACCCTTTTCTTCGTCCTGGGGGATTAAACCCTGGGCCGCATGCATGCTGTGCAGGTGCTCTACCCTGGAGCTGTACTCAAATTCTGTTCTAGACTAATTTTTATGTTAGATCCTGGTTCTGGCCTTCCGCCATTGAAGGCGGAAAGTTCAGATTCAACCTTTGCCATTCCTGAGTCCCCTGTCTTAGCTGCTCACAGGGAGCGTGGCTTCACCTTCTGTTGTCAGGTCTGAACAGGTCTCACCTCTTGCTGAGACGCCGAGGACATAGTGTATAACCCCTGCAAATGGTCCTCTCCTGTGTCAGGTTTCGCTATTTGCACGTAAACGCTATTTCACCTTGCTGGTTAGAGACCGGGTGGCAGTTGGGGCAGGGTGATTTCTCCCGTTAGCTGAGCTCGTCTCCTTGATTAGGGAGCACTGGTTGTACTTGGTACAAAAGCAGAATCCTAGGTAAGGCTATAGATCAGTGGCAGAGCATGTGCCCACCATGTATAAGACCCCTTGTTCTGCTTCCAATACTGAAAAAAAATTTTTTTTAAAAAGGTAACACTTCAGACCACACCATCGTGCCCTCCCCGGAGTCTCCTGTATAAAGACCACTGCCATTGTATAGAGGCTCACGGTAGACAGCAGCTCCAAGGGCAAACTGCCAACTGTCTCAGGCTTATTTAGGGTAAATACTGACATTGAGAAAGGCTTCCTACCATACCCAAAGGGCCTCATGTCGTTTCAGAAAAATTCTAAGCCACTCCGGGCTTTGATGTTACCCCATGCTTTCAGACCCTTAGTGACCTCCCTGTACCTGCTTGAGACAGATGCTGCTCGGTGCTGTGGTGGGACATGTGTAGGGGTTACACAGTGCCAGTCTGGGCCCTAATTCAAGAAGGGAGATCAATGCTGCGGTCAGAGCAGTGAGGTAGGGACATGGGCTTTGGCCCGTCGGTGGTGAGGTACCCTTTCCTGCTCTGCAACCTAGCCAGATCTCTTGGTCTCACTTACTTTGTCTAAGAACACCTCAGGGGAGAGAGGATGACCATTGTGTTCCGGAGTTGGAGACAGACTGTAGTAGCATTGAACCTGCACTCCCCGAGGAAGCTCTGGATACTGTCTGGGGGAGGTTGTGGAACCTTTTGGACATGGAGCCTAGCTGTCAGCATGGATTCTATGGGTCACAGCCGAGCCTGGGTTCCGGCTGGACTCGGCCTCTTCCTCTCCCTCCCAATTTGCTGGGATATAAGCAAGTGCGCTATAATAAGCTTCTGATACCACAGATAGTAAGTAGCTGGTCCTACCGACATGCCTTCCCTGCCCTGAAACTGAGCCAGAATACATCTTAAAGTTGTCCCTCCCAAATGTGCTCAGTGTAGGATTCCAAACTTAGCCCTTTCCCTGCACATTACAGTAGATAAGGAAGGGAAATCGTTCCCACCAAATGTTGGTTTCTAAATTCCACCTCCAAGTTCAATGTTGACTCCCCCCTCCCCAGTACATGCTACATCCTTTTCTTTTCCTCTCTCCTTCCCTCCTTATTTCCCTCCCTCCCTCTCTCCCTTTCTCCTTTCTCCCTCCCTTTTTGGGACAAAAGACATCGAACTTTGGGGCTTTGTATATGCTAATCGAGTACTCTAGAACGGAACTGTACCTCTAGCCCTCAACGGTGATTTTATTACTCTGGCCAGTGGGTCACCAAGCCCTAAGTGACTGCCCCAAACTCCTTGTGTTGAAACTTCACCCTCACGTCACACAAGTAGTGACAAAGAGGAACAAGGATGGCCTCCTAAGTGTGGCATCTTGGCACCCTGAGTAGTCAAATCATGCCACACCCTGATGTGCAGGAAGCGCCTTGAGAATTCTGGTCCTTGTTCTTTGGCTGGCACGCTAGCAAAGGAGCCACATTCTTTTTTTTTTTTTTTTTTGGTTTTTCGAGACAGGGTTTCTCTGTGTAGTTTTGGTGCCTGTCCTGGATCTTGCTCTGTAGACCAGGCTGGCCTTGAACTCACAGAGATCTGCCTGGCTCTGCCTCCCAAGTGTGCCACCACCGCCCACACCCCCCAATGTAATTTTTTATTAATTATTTGGGGATCTCATGCAATGCAGCCATATCACACTCACTTCCCATTCCTCCCAGGTCCACCATCCCACTCTTGTGCCACCCCGCCCCAAATAACAGCAGCAACAACCAACCAACCAAACAACACCAAGTCCAATTTGTGTTGCCCACATACTCATCTGGAGCGCGGTCAGACGCCCGGGAGGAACCACATTCTTTATAGCCAAACGACTTTCTTAGTTTTAGTTTTTCTTTCTGGGTGTTTTTGTCTTTAAATTTTTTATTGTTACCAAATAGTCATTGTATAAAACCCATAAATTTCATCACACTTCCTAAGCAGGTGTATCATGTACTTTCTTTATTCCCATGCCCTCTGTTACCCGTTCTTATCTCCCATCCCTTCTTCCACTGGTCTTCCTTTTCTTCCTAAATATCTTTTTTTTTTTAAGTCCTTTGATGCCGGGAATTGTACCCAGGGATTCATGCTAAGCACTTGCTTCACCAGTGAGTCCCCTGCTGGCTTCTTTCCCTCCCACCATCCCTCCCTCCCTTCCCCTCTCCTTCCCTCCTTGCTGTGTTACTCAGGCTAGCCCAGAACTCCTTGGTACAAGTGGCCATCCTGTCCTAGTCCCCTGAGAACTGGGGCCAAGAAGAGAATGCTTGGTGTGGAATGAATCATGGGGTGGGGGGGTGGCGGAGGGAGAGGAAGAAGCTCAGCAGCTCTGGAGTGGGTGTGTCCTGCTAGCATCTTCTTTTTCCAGATCGGAGCAAATCATCCTCTAAGATTAAGTTCTCACCAATGTCACAGCACCATGCATGCAGCACCGGGCATGTCCTTTGTGCTGGACATTTAGCAAAGAGCTTCAGATATGACTTTATTCCCGAACCCACCCTGACAGGTGTGACCTCAGAAGACTCCTTTGCACATGCTGTTGTCTACTTCAAAGAAATGGTTCATAATCAAGGAATAAAAGAAACAACGTATTTCCTTTAAATCGCCCAATTAACTCAAAATCACAAACAAGACATTTGCCCATCCCTGTGTGAGACCCAGGCCTTTTCTAGGATATGGGTCCATCAGGTGGTGGTTTCTATGGACTTTTCTGCTTAAACCACCAGTTTGATTTACAGCACGTTTCTCAAAAGCACACTAAGATAAAAAAAAAAGACACAATTGCAATAATCTGCCCACAAAAATGTAGAATATCTTACAGTCATCTCACTTTCTTTAAGAGATTCATTTGAGTTTTTTACATAGCATTCAAAATTTCTTCCAAGAGGAAATAAAAATAATTCTTCATTTAATTGGCTTACCTAATATTTAATTAAATTATGTGTTGTTAGAACAAACGTAGAGGGCAGCCATGGGTCTGGAGGGAAGCAGAGGGCTGCAAGCAAAAGCGTCAGTTGGGAGAAGGCAAGAGAAGGGAGGACTGGGAAGAGTCTGGGGGTGCCAGGGCTGTGAAATCTCCCCTTGGGAGCCAGAGCTGGAGAATGGCGGTGAGCTCAGCTCCACTGTATAGGCAGGGTGGGTTACAGGTTTCTGCTGCCTTGTGCCACTTCAAGGTAGCCAGACTGATGCTCGAAACAGTGAAACGAATCCAGGCTAGAAGGATCCAGAGACATTGCTCAAAAGTGAGAAGGCTGTGATTCTTGCCACCCCACAAGCCACTACACTTTGTATTTATGGCCTCCCAGGTTTCTAGAAGGTGGAAGATCTCTTTGGCTTGAGATAGCATGGATTCCAGCAGGGTCACTGACTTGATCTTATCTGTAGCTCTTCAGAGATCATAGAGCTATCGTAATAAAAACAGCACTGAATTGGCATAAAAACAGACATATTGGTCATTGGGATAGAATTGAGACCCCATATGTAAGCACACATGTAGCAGAAGTTTCTCCAGTCCTACCCGGCCCCTCGGTCCTATAGCCGCTTATAAAATAACCATTCAGAGGCTTAGATTACTCACCAACTGTATGGCCTGTGGCAGGCTTCTTGCTAGCTAGCTCTTTCATCTTAAATTAACCCATTTCTATTTATCTGTGTATCATCATGTCCCGTGGCTTTACCTGCATCCCATTACATGTTGCTCCTTGGACAGCAGGTCAGCGTCTCCCCGCACCCCCCCCTTTTTCCTCTCATTATCTCTCTTGCATTTTCCCACCTGGCTCCATCCTGCCCTGTCATAGGCCAGTGCAGCTTTATTTGCTAACCAGTGGGAACAGCATATATTCACAGCATACAGAAAGACATCCCACTGCACTTCCCCTTTTCTGTCTAATCAAAAAGGAAGGATTTAACATAGTAAAATTATATATAATAAAGCAGTTATCAAGGAAGAATTACAGTTACAATATCTAGTCTATATTTGGCAAAATTAGAAAATATTCTATCATCTATCCTATTTTGTGAGTCTAAAGTTTTATATCTAATTTATTTTTTATCATAACTAAGGAAAGCTATAATTATAACTATCTAGTCTTCAGCTCCATCAAAGACCCTCAGAAGGATATAATTTTACCTAAGTAAACAGGAAGTGCATTGTAAACAACTTGCAAAAATCTAGAATGACAGAGACATCTGGCTGCCTGGACAGTCACCTGAAGTTCCTCTGTAATGTTGGGGCATCCATGTTCAGCCTATAGGCCTTAGAGTTTCTCAGTTGCTTCTCCCTGAAACTTCTGCTACATACACACTCTTAGATCCAATTGATTTTTGACAAAAAAGCCAAAAATATGCATTGGAAAAAAGAGCATCTTCAGCAAATGTTGATAGTCAAAGAAAATAGCTATGTGTAGAAGAATGGAAAGATAGCCTTATTTCTCACCTAGCACAGAATTCAACTCCAAATGGATCAAGAAGTTCAACATAAGTCTTGATACCCTGAATCTGACAGAAGAAAAAGTAGGGAATATACTTGAACTCATTAGCACAGGAAAGGACTTTTTGAAAAAGACACTGATAGGGTAGGCACTCAGACCAGTAATTAATAAATGAGACCTCATGAAACTAAAGAGCTTCTATACAGCAAAGAAAACCACCACTCACGTGAAGAAGCAGTCTACAGAATGGGAAAAATGATCTACCAGTTATACCAGTCATATCTAGACGATACAAAGAACCAAAAAAGCTAAACTCCAAGAAAACAGCCCAGTTAAAAATGAGGCATAAAACTAGTTAATCAGAGAGTTCTCAAAAGATGAAATACAAATGGTTGAGAAACATTTTCAAACATATTCAACATCCTCTGCTATGGGGGGGGGGTGCATATTAAAATTACTTTGAGATTTCAACTTACTCCTGTCAGAATGGCTAAGATAAAAAAAGATGATGACAAAGTTAGCCTGGATGTAAGGGAAGAAGACTACTTCTTCACAGCTAGTGGGAGTGTAAACTGGATGCAGCCACTGTGGAAATCAGTGTGGTGGCTCCTCAAAAAGCTAGAAATAGATCTACCACACCATCCAGCTATACCACTCTTGGGCACATGCCCAAAGGACTCTATCCTACGGTAGAGATAACTGATCAGCCATGTGATAAAGCGCTGCTTTATTCACAATATCCGGGACATACGAACAACCCAGATGCCCATAAACTGATGAATGGCTAACTAAAATGCAGTGTATTTACACAACAGAAGAGCCTTTGGCTGTTAAGACAAATGAAATTGGGTTTGGAGAGACAGAAGAGTGGTTATGAACACTTGTTGCTCTTGCAGAGGACCTGGGTTTGGTTCTCAGCACCCACATGGTGGCTCCAGTTCCAGGCTTTCTTCTGACTTCCTTGAACACCAGGTGCACATGTGATATATACACATACATGTAGGCAAAACACCCATAACACATAAAATAACAAATCTTTAAAAAAACGAAGAAACATGAAATGGTCTTCTGATGTCTAAACCCATCTTCCCTTCCTTAGAACTGGCTTCTTAGAGCATGACATCATCCTAGCCCTAGCACACCTGCTGGATGATCACCAGATTGTCTGCCGGGAGAACCTACACCAGGCATACAAGCATCTGGCACAGCTGCCTGCAGGTAGGGTTGCATCGCACATGGGATCTGGTATACGACTGTCTGTGGTCTTCCCCTCCAGGTCACTTGGTGCAAGGCTGTAGATCACAGTCCTTGGTACTTTTTTTTTTCCTTTTAAAATGACCTTGGGCTGGGTGGTGGTGGCGAACTTCTTTAATCCCTGCACTCGGGAGGCAGAGGCAGGTGGATCTCTGTGAGTTCGAGGCCAGCCTGGGCTACAGAGTGAGATCCAGGAAAGGTGCAAAGCTACACAGAGAAATTCTGTCTCGGAAATAAATAAATAAATAAATAAATAAATAAATAAATAAATAAATAAAATAAAATAAAATGACCTGGGGACAGGTCTGTACCCCTGGCTACTCCCTAGTGCTGAGGAGGACCAGCCTGGACCACAGAGTAAGACTTTGTCTCAAAACCATAGTGGCAGCAACAAAGTTACCTTTTTGTTCCAACATGACAAATGTATTTTGCAAAGTTGGGAGTGTAGCTCAGAAGTAAGAGAATACCCTGAGTCCTATCCATTTCTAAAAATGCAAATAAGCGAATGTTTAATTTGTAACAAATGAACACAAATAAAAAGCCTTGGAGCCTCCCAAGCCTTTCCGCAGGCCTGATTCTGGGTTCCTCTTCCTCAGGGTGACTTCTTCAGTTGGTAAGGCCACAGGCTGGGTTGTCTGGTATTTTTTTTTTTCTTTTGGGGGTAGTGGTATTGAACCCAGGCTTCACATGTGCTGACCAATACTCCATCATGGAGTTTACATCCTAGTTCAGTTTATGGCTCTAAGCTTTATGAAGATGAGAATATTCAGTCTATACTAAAGTGCTTTCGTGTAGTGTTTCATTGCTGGATCATAAATGATTTTTGAAGGCTAGGATTCGCATTAAGAGAGTGTGTGTATTCTGCAGCCAAGGGACATCTGGTTGTATCCACTTAAGGCATAGATACAGTCCACGTACTTTCTGTATCTCTCCACACACAGTACCCTTCCTCTTCATCTCCCTTGAGCCGCTAACAGTTTAGTGAATATAACCCTACAACATGTACATGGATTTTTGCCACAGATATAGTATATAAAAAAGTGTATATATATACTTTGCATATTTATATAGTATATAAAAAAGTATATATATATATATACTTTGCATATTTTAAGTCTATATTAAGGGTCTTGCTGCATGTATCCCCTTGCAACTTAAAAATACCCCAAGAAGTAATATTATAATTTTGAAAAGTATTATTGTATATGTGTTGTACATCTCTTTCCACACAGCATCACAGTTGATGATGAGAGAGAGAGAGAGAGAGAGAGAGAGAGAGAGAGAGAGAGAGAAATGATTTGTGTGTGGAGGGCAGAGGGCAACTTTTGAACTTTTGGGAGTTGGTTCTTGCCTTCCACCTTGTAGAGGTAAGGTTTGGTTTGTTCCTGATGCTGTCCTGCATACTCCAGGTTAGCTGGCCCAGGACTTCTGGGCAATTCTGGTTCCACCCTCTGTTTTTACCTTAGGAACACTGGGATTACAGATGCCTGCTACTGCATCCATTCAAAAAACAAACAAACAAACAAACAAACAAACAAACCATAGATTCCAGGTCACTAGGAATGTGTGACAAGTGCTGCTACCTGTGGAGCACCTCACCAGCCCTAATATTATAATTTTGAAACAAAACCATGTTGTATCGAAGGGCCTTATACTCTCACTGCACTCTTTTATCATTTGAATGTATTATGTTTTGTTTTGTTCTTTGGGTTTTTTGAGACAGGGTTTCTCTGTGTAACAGCCCTAGCTATCCTGGAACTTACTTTGGGCATGCGCTCGCGGGACTGTCTTGGGCATGTTATTTGGTGTGGGAAGACCCACCCACTGTGTGTGGCATCATGCCCTGGGCTGGGATCCTGAAGAAAAGGAGAAAGTGAGCTGAACACATGAATCGGCCACTCTCTCCTTTCTGATTGTGAATGTGTCACTCGCTGACAGCTGCCTCAGGCTCCCGCTGCTGTGACATTCTTGTGATGGACTATTCCTGGATCTGTGAGCCAAATAAACCCTTCCTTCTATTAACTGCTTTGGTCAAGAGTATTTTATCACAGCGACAGGAAAACTAACCGAAATAGGTCGCTTCTCATTATTTGTTCATTTGTTGACCCGAAAGTTCTTCATTTGGAAGTCAGTCTCACCAGTCATTCCTTTGTGCTTGCCCAAGGTGGGGGATTGCCGCAAAAGACAGTCCCATTTATCCTGAGCTCGTGAAGACATCCTGCCATGCTTTCTAGGAAATAAGAGCCTTTATTTTTCGCGTTTAGCCTGTGAAGGTCATACGTAGAATGGAGCTTTGCCCATCTTTCTAGACCTTACCAATCAATCCTGCCAGAGTTCTGAAAGCCCTGGTGTTCTGGGCTCTCTCGGATGCTCCCCGTCTCCCTGTAGAATCCAAACAACATGAGTGGGGCATCTGCTGTGCAGACAAGTCCAGTGAACACAGCCTTTCCGGAGCCCGCGGCCTCAGCTCTTGGTCCCGGGGCCTTGATGGGTGCCGATCATTGTGGATGAGGTCCCCAGGAGGGAGGCCAAGGCAGCCTGGTGGAAGGATTGGCAGCAAGGGCTTGGGGTGGCGACTGGGAAAATGGACAGAGGGAGGAAGGCAGTGTGGTAGATGCCTGGGTTGAGATGCATCTTGGGACCACTTGGGTGCTGTGGCTTTTGGATTCGCGGGGGTGGCTGTATCTCACATGGTGTCCTAGCTGGGCTTCTGGGTGTGGCGTGGACTTCTACTTCAAGCATTATCAGTTGTAACCTCGGGCAGTAGCTAGTTGGTGGGAGCTTGTGTCGTTTGTTCAGGTGCTCAGCTAGCTTGAAACATATGTTATGAGGCTTCCTGTCCATGGCCACAATGAAGGTTTTTGTTTGTTTGTTTGTTTTTTACCATGGCATCCTTGATGCCTGCTGCTCCCATGGCCCCACCAGCCTCTAGAGTATCTTGTGTGTAGCTAATATTGTTTCGCAGGTGGATGTACCTGCAGGTTTTTTTTTTTTTCCCTTCTGAGTCTCTGGCGCTACCAAGGTCTGACTTGTTCCTAGGATAACCAGCAGGGGGTGCTCCAGGACTAGGGCCTGTCCCACTGACTGGCTTCTTAGGTCCAAGGGGTTGCCCTGTTGAGAGAAGAAACCAAAAGAGCAGAGGTAAATGCCACAGAGGGGCTGCCAGGCCAGGCTCCCCAGAAACTGGTGGCCGTGAGTTCCCACCCAGGATCCTCCTTTGTCTCAGGCATTGACTGGTTCTCTGGATGAGTTTGGCCTGGCCCTTTCTCACGTAACTCACTCCTGTAGAGCCTGGTTCTCAGATGTTGGCCCAGATACAGTGGTGGCCGTGTAATTTACTGTCTCTGGTCCTGATGTGGGCTGCCTGGCCTTGGGTCAAGCCCTGGTGGTGAATGCCGGTATCCTTTCTAGCCAGACATACCCACAAACAGCCAGAGATATGGGGTACAGCCTCCATCTGTGGAAATCATTCCCTGGCTTCGGACCACGTCTAGATCTCAGTGGGGGCAGTGGGCACCACAGGAAGATGTCTGCATGCGGTTTTGAACCTGGGAAGGTTAAAATGCTGCAGGGAGCTTCCCTGGAGTCATATTGTCTGGGCTCGACTGAGATCCGGGAAGCTGTTTCCACAGGGAGCTGAGCCTGTAGGGAACCGGCTATTCCCTGAAGTGAAGGGCTGCTGGAGAAACTCGCCCTTCATTAGGATACCTCAGCCCCAGCTTGGCAACCCTTGTTCTTCTGCAGCATCTGCCTCAGTTTCCTGGCGGCTGAAGAGGTAGTCTGGGAACCGGCCCGCCCCCACCCCCATCCTCTCTACTCCCTGGCACCTCCAGCAGGACAGATCCTTTACCTGGCTAGCCCGTCAAGACTGACCACAGTTCCAGAACTTACCCTCACCACCTCTCTTGGGCCAAGAAGGCTTTCTTAGCTGTTTTCACAATATCCCCTAGGGCTTAAAATAGCCAATGACCAATGGAATTACCACAGGGGCTGGGGCCCCTGGGGCCACACTCTAGGCTGTTCTGGCTGGCACCTGATGCGGGAACTACCCCAGTCCTGAAGCTCCCTGTTAGGCCTCTGTCGGTGAGATGTGTCCCCCAAGAGTGCTATCCAGCTTCTGGCGCTGCTCATCCTCATGGTGCAATGCCGCCCTCCATGACATTCACCCCTGTGCCAGCTGGGCCCACTCTCTGTCCATTTGTTTTGGATGTCTGCTATTATCTAGGGCCTAGACAGACCACTACAAGCCTTAGACGCTGTAGACTGGCCAAGTCATTTGCTATGCTGATGGGTGGTGGGAAGTTGTCCCATTAGGGTCTCTGCCTTTGTGTGTGTGTGTGTGTGTGTGTGTGTGTGTGTGTGTGTGTGTGTGTGTGTCTGTGTGTGTGTGTGTGTGTGTGTGTGTGTATGTATGTGTGTGTGTATGTGTGTGCATGCGCACACAGGCATATATGTGTGTGGAGCCATAGATAACCTTGGGTTTTAGTTCATGGGAACTGTCCATCTATTTTTTTTTTTTACATTTTAATAATGTTTTAGTTCCTTTAGACATTTTGACTATTTAATTGGACTAGATTTCTCTAGAGTATTCACATACAATTGAACACTTTTTTTTTTATGCGTTTATTTTGAAAGCTTTCAAAAAGAGGATGATGAGAGAAGAGGGGAGCAAGGATGAGAAGCTGTCCATCTTATCTTGAGACAGGGTATTTGACTGGGATGTAGGCTGGCTAGTCTAGTAAGCACTGTGGATACGTCTGCTTCCACCCCCCCAGTCCCGGGATTACAAACCCACACCACGAGGCCCAGTGTCTCATGTGAATGCTGGGAGTTGAACTCTGCTCCTCACGCTTGAGCAGAGCCATCTTTCCATATCGTTTCCTCGTTTGTGAAGCAGAATCGACGAAGTCAGCTTCTGTGCGGTGTAGAGCATAGCGCTGTTGAGGGCGGCCAGCATTACCGTAACCATCATGGATTCCCATACATCTGTGACGGTACAAGTCCCCGAGGAAGGTGGTCGTCCCGGAGGGTGGTGTGTCTTGGGAGAGGCTAGACAGCACCCTCTGAGGGCAGGCCAGTCCCTTTAGCTGTTCTTGTCATCAGTTTCTCATCTACTTCCTTTTAAGTCCTGTTGCCAATTTCCCCGCCAAAGCCAGCTAGTGGTATTTACCTTGTAGGCCTCTCCTGGCTGGGCCTCTTAGGGCCAGCCTGTGCCCCTGGGGGAAGGTCAGACAGAACCTGGCGGATGAATCAGTGAAACTTGCTATTATTATACTGATCTAGAGTGGGTGAGTGTGGGAAGGGGTGGGGACACGGGGAAGGAAAAGACTTTCAGACAGGCTGAGGTGGACTTAAGCTTGATCCTGAAGGATGGAAATATCTAGGCCTATGAGGTTGGAGAGCAAGAAGGAATGAAGGAAAAACTGTCACAGAGAGCCCAGCATGGTGCGCAGAACGGAGGTCTGTCTCTGGAGGATATGGCAGTTAATATTGTGAACTTGACAGGATCTAGACTCTCCTGGGAGATCAGGTTCTGAGCATGCCTGCTGATGGTCAGTATAGATTAGCTCAGCCATTGGACAACCCTGGGAAGGATTATATAGATTAGGCAGGTAGAGGAGGGAAGACCCACCTTGATTCTGGGTAGCACCATGTCACATGCTGGGTTCTAGATGGAACAAAAAGGGGCACGTGGGTTCCCACATTCTTGATCATGGATGCAATGTGATCAGCTGCTCTTACCGCTATGGCTTCCCCAACACGACGGCCTGGAACCTCAGCCTGTGAGCCAAAGTAAGTTGCCTTTGTCAGTTATTATAACCATGGCAACAGGACAAGTAACCAATACGAGGGCTGGGAGGGATCACGACGAGAAGGTGCCCACGGGCTCTAGAGGAAAGCCACTTCCTGGGTCAGGCCTCCGCTGCTCCCTGCACACACCCAGGGAGGCAGAATCTTTTCTATTTTCCCTTGAGCTGTGTATTTTTAGGTTAAAGATGCTCACAGTGAAATCTGTTTTCTGTTTCACAGCTGGTATTAAAAGCACAGAGTACGTCTTAGCGACTTACAGTTGAACATTTTATCTCCTTAAACAAAAGCCCCCCCTTGGGTTCTTACGGTTGGTGACATGGGGACAGGCGAAGGAGAGATTCCCACATAGGTAGGAGGGTAGGTGGACCAGAGACCCGGGTCTGTGTGTTTGTATCTGAGTATGTTTGTGTGGATGTCGGCTGTCCTACACTCAGGGCTCTGTGTAGCCATGGAGTTCTCCATGGAGGAAACAAGTTTCAGGGTCACCCTGTGCGCCTCCTGGATTCCTGCTCCATCCACATGCAGTGCAGGGCGGGGATCCAAGCACCTTACTCCTCCTGTGTTCCCCATGAAGAACACTGAGTTCCGCTGACTTGAGGGAATCCCCCAACTGCCTGATTCCTGACCTTGATCTTGGGATGCTTCCCCAAGTATAAGGTGGTCACCACAGGCCACCCGCAGAGGTGCGGAGTATTACTGTAACTGTACAGAGTCTGACCGCACCTGAAGCGGGCCCTCATTGGGCATACCTCCTTGACTTGTACCGGCACCATTCTACCACCCCAAGTACTTCTGAACACAAAAGCCACTGAGTGGGCAGGAGAGGATCTGTCCTATACTTTCTTCCTTCTGGGAAGCCAACTGACACCCCTGAAGAGCTTATCTGTGGGGTAAGGAGTCCCAGTAACAGTACAAGCCAGTGCTGGGTGGGGTCTTGGGAACCGCAGAAGTGGGTCAGAACCATCATCATTTGCAACCTTCTGTCATCGGAGGCCACATCTGAGGGGCCTGGTAGGTTTATTCTCTTCTGTAACTCATTAAATTCATTCCAAAATGACTTTACCTGTGCATGTATGTAGACGTGGGGAAGGAGTGGGAGAGACCCCAGCGTGGAAGGTGTCTCTAGCTGCTTCAGATGGCACCAAGCTAAGCCACACACAAGCCACACACAGCACACAGGAACAAGGTTCGGCTCCATTCAGGGTATTTTATTTTCTTAAAGTAGACAATCTTTGACTTTCATATGGTCGTCAGCTCTTCTCTCTCTCAGTACATCTCAACTCCTTGGCTGTGATTCTGTACCTTGACCTTGGACTCATGGGTACCAAACAAAGGGTTGAGAGAGATTTGGCAAGGGCTCTAGTGGTGCCATCCCCTTGGCAGCAGGGGGTTTGTATTTATACACAGCCAGGGCTCTTTCCAGACCAGCGTCTGTGGGCCCTGGGGCTAGAAGGCCTGGAATGCAAGGTCCCAGGTCCCAGCAGGGGTTCCTTCAGGCCACAACTCTGGCTGTGCCTTCACAGGAGTCTGAGCAGCTCCCAGCCCACCTCAGGCTTGGAGTATTTGGGGACCAGGGAGTGCCTTCTCTTGCCTGCCCTCCCTTCTTTTGGCAAAGCCATAGATAATTTACACTTTACATACCAAGACATTTAGCTATTGTTCATTCGCTCCTAGTAAAGAACCTTCTGTAAATACATCACATTTATTTTTCTTAAATAAAAACGAAGCAGAAAACGGCACCAATTACAAGAGGACGTTGCAGAGGCTTATGTACATATGTCTCATGAGGCTGGCGTTGGGGCGCCATTTGCCCCAGAATTCTCTGGAGCCGAGGAGCAGAATCGTCCAGATGACAACTTCTAGACTCAGCAAGCCAGACACAAAAGGGACACCTGAAATGAAATGTGTTTTGAAAAATCTGCATTTAAAAAAGAAGAGTTAATCACATCCGAAACTGTAGTTTTTTTTTTTCCTGCGAAACATAAAATTTGGCCAAAAATAAAAAATAAAAAAAAAAAAAATTAAAAAAAAAAGATGCCAGGGGAGAAAAACCAGGTTTCCATTTATAAAACATCAGACCAGCAGAAGGAGAGCTGCAAACCCAGCTGGCCTAGTTTGAAATAAACGATGCCACTCATTTTCCTGGGTTAATTTTCGCTGCATACTTTTTAGCTGTTTAAAAAGAGCCACCAGTGGTTTAGAGGTCCGATTCGTACAGTCCCTTGTTTCCCGCAGGTCCGAGGTACAGGACACATGGGGTGCAGAGTGGCCGAGTCAGGTGTGGCTAGGAGGGGAGGAACAACAGTCCCTGCTCTGGGCCTCCCTCCTGGTCAGTGGTAGTCCCCAGTCCGGAGCTCAGTTGGTGAGCTGGCCTTCTTCCAGGCAATGGGCACAGCTGGCCGGACCTGGCCCCAGTCCTGTGGCCTCTCCCCGCCCCGGGGCAGTCCAATGTGAACCCCCCCGTGCAGAGCGGGGGGCCAACTCGGGAAGGCAGAGTGAAGGGGGGGCAAGACGGCCTCGGAACTGAACTCGCGACAGCAGCTCCGTAAGACTTCAGGAAACCTTGACACTTGGGCGAACTCTGCCATCTCCGGGTGTGCGTGTGTGCGCGGGTCTGTGTGTCGTCTACCTACCTAGCGATCTATCCAAATATGTTTATGTTTGCTGAGACGTGGGGCCAAGAAGGCAGAGGCTGGGGGTGGGGTGGGGACACACTCTTCAAGCCCCGTTGTCTGCCCCTGGGGTCGGGCCTCTCTAGCACGAGCTGGGGTCCGACACCCCGCGCGGGTTTCACCACAGGCAGGCAGGCCGTGCGTGCCTGGCTCCTCAGCAAAGGCCAATGTACTTGAGATTGTTCTGTATAATGACATCCGTCACCGCGTCGAAGACAAACTGGATGTTACTGGTGTCGGTGGCACAGGTGAAGTGGGAGTAGATCTCCTTGGTTTCCTTGTTGCGGTTTAGGTCCTCGAACTGGCGCTGGATATAGACCGCAGCCTCCTCGTATGTGTTTTGACCCTTGTACTCCGGGAAGCAGACACTGAGTGGGATGCGGCGGATCTTCTCTGCCAGGAGGTCCTTCTTGTTCAGGAAGAGGATGAGCGAGGTGTTGATAAACCAGTTGTTGTTGCAGATGGAGTCAAAGAGGCGCAGGCTTTCTGCCATTCGGCTCTGGGGTGGTGAGGAGGGAAGTGCTGGTGTTAGTCTCTGTGAGCAGAGAGAGAACTTAAGACCCACAGCCCCGCCAAGAAGCGCTCCCCCTGAGACTGCCTGCCCGGTGCTTGCCCCTGAGATAGCATCATACATCTGATAGGTCAAATCAGTCGTCACTCATCTCCCTCAGAAACAGCTGACAGTCTACTTCGCCCTGAGTGTCTAGGGGTTTCCTCCCCCTTCAGGACCCCTCCTCTGGGCAATGATGCTCAAATGACCTCAGTACGTGGTCCGAGGGCTGAGGCAGTGCCCAGCCTAGCCTCCTTGAACCCTGGGGATGCAGACCCCTCCTCCAGACTTACTCTGAGGACCTGACATATTTCAAACAGCCCTAGCTCCCGGGTCTCTCCACACCCACACTCAGAAGCTCAAGCATTCCACGGGGAGCTATTTCTTCAGTGTGAGTCTGGGTTTCACACAGTCCCCTGAAACCTTAATTCTGCCATGCGGACAGCCTGTGCTTCCGTAAGCTGGAACGGTTGCTGTCTCTGCACCTTGCCCCCCGCCCCCCACTGGATTTATGGGCTCACATGCAGTGGGTGTCTGGCCATGTCTAAGCAGGCAGGCTTGCACATAGTGAGGGTGACATCGTGGGACAGAGTTGTGACCGAGTGACAGAGCACGGTCTCTGGTCCCTCCCACTGTTTGCCTCTCTTCTTTTTTGAGGACATGTCATGTGCACAGTGACTTTGGGCCTTAAGGAGCATGTCCAAATGTACTCCCCAGGAAATGGACAAATCTTATTTCTAAAATAGGTAACTGTCACCACCTGGAGTCACTGCAGGTGGAACTGCCCATCACTTTAAGATAAAGTGAACAAGCCAAGTTCCCGGAGAAGCCTAAGCCAGTTTTATATCCTCATCAACCGAGATACCGGCCAGCGAGCGAGGCTGGCATTGACAAGGGGGACACAGGGCATCCGCAGCATCCCCAGCGGTCACAGTGACAATGATGGTGCTTCCGGGTCAGGTTCTGCCTGTGCCACCCTCACACCTTCCTATCTCCATCCTACTGATCGCGGAGAGGTAGGAAATGTGCCCCGAGTCCCTCATCAGGGGCTGTGGGCTTGCAGTCCCATGCAAGGGAGTGGCCTGGGGGCAGAGTTCCAGGGTATCACACGGAAACCAGCTTCCCAGGCCCTGTGTTCTCTGAGGCACTGGCTCTGGCTGGAGGAAGCAGATGTGTGGAAAGGGGAGGGTGGTCAGAGGTCCCTGTCATCATCCCGAGACTCGCCCACCAGGAAGACTATGTTTCGCAAATTCATTCTTTAGAATTGATACAATCAATACAGGAGAAACTCTGGAGAGTGGGTAACCCCGGGTTTTGGCATGGTCTAAATTGACCTTCCCACTGAGAAATGGAGAGCAGGGTCCCAAGCCCAGCGATACACGAGGGAGCCAGCACCTTCCTCTGCGGTTGAACCAGACCTGGATGTGATGTTCTGAAAGGGAGATTGGTGGGTGGTGGTCTAGGAATGTTACCTTCTTCTGGGAGAACAATTAGCTCTAATGGATTCCTGGAAAATGCAGTGTAAAAGATGACTGTGGGAACGGAGCTGTCACTTCTCATAGAAATGATGTCATAATTGGGGCTTTTGCTTCTGACTCCAAATTCTGTATCAGATATGGCTATTAGCACATATTCTTCAATTCATCGAGCAGGCAGGCTTGCTGAGCATGTCCTGAGTGCATGGGGCCATGTCTCTCACGCTAGACAGAGGAGGTCTCAGAGCTGTGTGAGCCTTGATAGGGATGCTGGAATCCATCCAGGGGTGAACTAGGGGGTTTCTCCTGGCCCATAAGGGGGATGGGAAGCACAGAGTTGGTGGTGGGGGGGAAGGTAGTGGTTCCCTTAGCCCCAGTGGGTCACTTGTGATGATGGCAGGAGTGGTCCTTGGACGGAGGTCAGCCCGGGAGTGTTCAGAAAGTGGGATGTGGCTTAGAGGAGGGGCAGAAGGACTCTCTACAGGTGCTACAATAGTGAACAATTGCTGGCCTGGGGTCAGTCCTCTTAAGACAACGCCTGTGGGAAGAGCTCAGTTGCAGGGACCTTTAGGGGTAGCAGTAGGAAGGGCCAAAAGACCATCCCCGAGACTGCCTCAGCTTCTGTGTGCCTAATGGACTCCTTTCCACCCCAGCTGTCTGAACCACTTCCCGGCTGGTGCATCTCACAGACTTTGGGGGCCCTGCATGACTAAGCCTTGCATCTGTCACTCAAGAAATCATGGAACCTGGGCACCTAGCTCACAGGGTGGCAGGTGGCAGAAGGGGTAGGACTAGGTGTCTAGGAAGCACAGGATCTCCCTTTATCTCGGGCTCCTCCTCACACTCCCAGGCTCCTCTGGCTCTGCTGCAGTTTCAAGCTCAGGTTTTCTGGTTCACCCCTCTATTTTTTTAAGGACTGCAGAACCACCCTGGCCATCATTTAGCAGTCTCTTGGGAGATGGTGTGTCTCAAATAACACTTGTCTCCACGGTCCCATCTCCCGGGACCTGTCCAGTAGGATTCAGAAAAGCCTGCGGGGGCACTGATGTGCATTTGGCCTGTAAGCTCATGGAGGACACAGGGCTTCAGAGTGACGGCAGTCCCCGAGCCAGCCACTTCCTTCTGTCCTCCAGAGATTCCTGATGCTGGGTGTGTTGTCAGTATGTGAGCACCGAAGCTCTGTAAAGTGGATATGCATAACTGCCCTGGGAGCCAATCAAGATGGCTTGTGAGAAAGCACAGCACGGTCAGAGTCACTCCAGCACCCGACCTTTCAATGTGAGGGGCTGGCCAAGACAGGCAGGTACTGCATCCTGCCTGAATCTGCCCCTAGACAAGAGGCTCTGTAATTGCCTGTGGCCCCAGGGCAGAGGTAGGACAGAGAACCGCAGGCGATCACAATCAGGACCCTGCCCAAAGGAAGCCGACCAGAGGATCCGGTGGCCAGGGAGGGGTCTTGCACTTGGCTCCAAAAGAGCAGCCTTAAGAGGTGTTGGTGGAAGCTCTGACTTGGTGCGCACCGGATGAGTTCAATGCCCTTAGACCCAGTTTGAGGGTGGTAGCCACACTCTGGGAGACCCATGTCTCCCTGCTACCTCAAATCACCACCACTGGAGGAGCTATGCTATTCCAGGCTGTAAGCCTTGAAGCCATGCAACAGAAGAGTGACAGGGAGGGCTGAAGTTGGCCTTCTGCCTGGCCTCCCGGCCTCGTCTCTACAGCTCTCCTCATCCGTTCATGTTCTGCTTCTCTTGTAGGGCATCTTCTACTGTGAGGCTGCTGCCTACCTCCCTAAGCCTTCCAGCTGCACCCTACTCAGTCTATGAGGTATCTCCCCCACCTCTTCTCCATTTACATCTGCTTGGCTTCATGGGTCATAGCTGCTTCTCGAGGTGGTATGGTGGGAGCTTTTACTACACCCCTAGTCTGGCAGCAATGACTCCACCAGCCCAACACAACATGTTTTCTTTTGATCCTGGAATCTGAGGAGCTGCAAGCAAGCAAGCCGGAGCCCACTTGCTGGGGTGGAAGTGGGGATGGGGAGGCTTTCTCCTTTCTCACATGGACCAAGCCCTACGGTACTATTGACTTGCCAAAGCTCGGTAAAGAACCACTAATACTCTCTTCTGGCAGGACATCTCCCTTACCGTTACCTTTCCAGCCACCAATGGTGCAGCCATGGTGGAAGTACTATGGTTAGTAGTTGCTATGAGGCCAGCCTGGGCTTAACCACTCAGCTCTCTGAAAGGCTCTTTCACTATAGAAATTGACATTTTCTAGGACGCTGGGGTTCATCTGAACATTCGTTTATATAAATAACACAGAGCATATGATTCTGCCAGAAGCCTGTGCAATGTGGGAATGTGGGAATCTTACTGCTTGGTGGTGGGAACCAGTGATTTGTAGCGAGCCATGCCAGCCACACCGAGGCTAGGTAACAGTCCCCAGGGTGGGCTGCAGCTGTATCTTGGACATTTGTGACATGTTTAGAGGGCTCTAAATGTACTCAATGCCCCATATCCTCTTTTACCCCAGGGCGGGGCTCGCCTGCACTTGGATTTCTTACAAAGGGATGGAGGGGACCTTCAAGCACGTTGGCCTGAGAATCCAAGAGGTCTTCTTTCCCGGTACAGCCTCCAGGGGCCAGCACCTACTATGGTAGCCAAACCAAGCCTGGCTCCTGGAATGATTTTTTTCAAGGAGGCCAGCCGCCAGGGTGAGTTTGTGTCAGGTTAGCCATTTGGTTCCCTCTCGGCACACCTGGTGACACACAGTGGCAGATGTCCCTGGTTATGCATACAAGGTCTGGGGCTCATTTTTAATCGCATCCTTCTGGAGCCTCTCTGCATCCCGACTGAGCTTCTGAGGATAATAGCTGGACCTTTGTGATGGGCGTTGTCCCACTCCGTTCCCACCTCCCATAACTCACTTGGAATCCACTGTCCCACAGTGGCTGGCCCTAGCACTCCCGAACACCACTCTCTGTCCCTTGTCACACTCTGGGCGGGACGCCAACTTGTCAGAGTCTCGCCCCCTTCACCTGTGATAAGAGGTTGAGGTCAGCAGCTCCCAAAGATGAGATTTTTTTTTTTAAACCAATCAAACATGAGTACACACATAATCTGGAGTTCATGCGGGACCCAAGTCCTTCACCTACGTCCAAGGCCTTGGTTTTCCACTTGGCACATGCCCAGATGTGCCTGGCCAGATACCTCACCACATGGGCCCCAGGGACGGGCTTGCAGCCTTCCTTCCACATGAAAGAACAAACAGCTTTGCTGTCAAAGCCATAAAGTTCTTGAACTGGCTGGCTCTGGGTGTCACAGAGAGCCAGTAGTGAGGCGGGAGCCTCCGTTGAGGAAATGCCTCCATGAGGTCCAGTTGTAAGGCATTTTCTCAATTAGTGATCCATGGGGCAATGCCCAGCTCATGGTGGGTGGTGCCATCCCTGGGCTGCTGGTCCTGGGTTCTTTAAGAAAGCAGGCTGAGCAAGCCAGGGGAAGCAAACCAGTGAGCAGCACTCCTCCATGGCCTCTGCTTCAGCTCCTGCCTCCAGGTTCCTGCCCTGCCTGAGTTCCTGTTCTGACTTCCTCCAATGATCTGGAAGCGTGAGCCAAATAAACCCTTTTCTCCCTAACTTGCTTCTTGGTCATGGTGTTTCATCACAGGAACAGAAACCCTAGCTAAGACAATTCTCAAGATGAACAACCATGTTTTACATCAAGTTAACTGGACTTCAGTTTCCTCTTAGAACTGAAAAGGTGCCCCCATCCTTGAGAGGCGGGATTGCCGGTTTGAGGCCAGCCTGGACTACATAGCAAGACTCTGTCTAAAGAAAAATAAAAGGCTTCAACGCCCCCAACACCATCCACTAAAAAAGGCCTCAGTTAAAAGAGCAGCAAGGCTGTTCTCATCCCCTGACCTAAGGAATAGCTCCTTTTCTGGAGGTCCCATGAGTGCAGTAAGGAAGGAGGTGGTTAATGCTTTGTGTTTGGGAATGCGCTGTGCGCCTCCGGGGCCCACACGCACCTGGTGAATCTCTGCCTTGGAAGCCACCAAACAATCACTCCTACCCCGAGAGTGGTGGTAGCACAGGCCTTTTCCATACAGGGATGCTCTCCCCATCAAGATTCCCAAAAACCCTTCTTGGGGACCCAGCATATCCCAGCTTCCTCTGGCTTCCATCTACATGTAGACAGTCCTTCAGATACTGGTCCAGACTAATCCTTTCCCAACCCATTCCCCCATTTGTGTAAACACTCCTGTAGCGGGTACCCCTAGTTCATGTAGCCCATGGTCATACTGCTTTGAGGAAGCCAAGCACAAACATCTACTCATGTGCGCCTGTACCCAGGCTCAGGTAACTGCTAGTGGCTGGGATTTCTGCCAACAGCGAGAATGAACTAAGTAACACATGGCTCATGACAACAGGGGGCAATTCAGCTGGGCTTTGTGGCTGAGGGGCCTAGTCGCCTGTGATGGTACCGTGAGGGGATGTGGTGTCAGGACCAGCTGGGTGGGGAGACAGAGACTCTCCTGCTCTGGGTTACCGTTTTCCTCACCTGTAGGTCAAATTAGTTCTGGGACAGCATGGGAAGTTCAAGTCAGCCTGTGGTAGAAAAGCCCAGAATATTTTTCATAGGATAATGAATTCAGCTTTTTACCCTACAAGTGGGGCTGGTCTGGGTCATGAATGAGCTCCATTCACCAGACTGTCAATCCTGCAGTTAACAGGGCTGACCCAGTCACAGCAACAAACTGCCAGTCTTGGGGGCAGTGCCCGGATGGGAGGGGCTTCACTGGTTTCACTAGATTCATGCTGGTGTTCTTCAACGAGTGACAGCTAAGCTTCTGGGATTTCCACTGTAGGGAAAGGCTTGGGAGTGCCAATGTGAGGGGCTGTCTACTAGATGGCAATATGGCTCGAGGGCCATAGGAGCTGCGGACCCACACCATGACCAAGTCCAGTCTGGGTCGATACTCTTGATGTAGAACTGATTTCTTCTTTATACTGTCTAGAGAAATAGGAAAGGGCCAGAGCCCTGTGCTCTGCATTCAGTGGGCAGGGGAGATCTCAGTCACTTCCCTGAACTGTCCTGAGCTCTACGGAGAGAACTTCTCTAGCAGGGGTCGACCTCACCCTCAGTTCTCAGTGGGTCCCCAGAATGGAGGAGCCTGTGAAAACAGCTTGTCTCTAAAGAGAAGGTCTTCCAGGCAAGCGAAAGATGTCTATTTCTTCTCCAAGCAAACAAGACGAAGTGTGGTCTAGCTGGCTGAGGAGTTCGCTGACAAGCTTCAAGGAAGCAAGTGCAATGTCCCTCACCCCTGGACTTTATGGCAAAGAGGCCAGTCTGGCCAACAATGCAGGGGGCTGGGGCGCTTAGTTTATGTCACCCTGGACAGTCCTTTTTGGCTCTGAGACCATTAGGCGGGGTCTCAGAGGCACAAGATCTCGGCCCGAACTTATCCCCCAGCCAATGAGTTAGAAGCAGGAGTCAGTTCCATGTGGTGACAATTTGGATCCTAGGTGGAATGGAGGTAGTGTTGAAGACCTGGGGTAGGACGCATGCAGGAGGAGGCTGGGACCAGGGCGGCCTCCTTATACCAAAGGGAAGATGTTCCAGAGCCCATTTCATCACGCTCGGAACACCCTGTTCTAACATAGAGCAAACCTCAGCAGCATGGAAGCTGAGCGGCTGGGCCATGTCCTGGTCATGCTGGCCTTGACCTAGGGTGCTTGTCAAGGAGTGACATCTTACAGGGTCTGCAATGGACTGTGCAGAATGGGAAGCTGGTTCAGTGACCCCTGTGGGCCAACTTGGGCATTAACATTTGCTTCTAGGGGATTTTTTTTTCCCTCGCTGGTATAGGCCATTCAGCTCTGGGAACTCCAAGTGTGTACCTACTGCCATGTCTCAAGTCCTCCCCAAACAGATGCGCATGCTTCAGGGTTTGGTCCTGCTGGACCTCTCGAGACCCCTCTACCAGGCTCCCGTTCTAGCCATTCTGGCTGCAGTGTGTTCCCATGTGCTCTGTTTCCTCTCTCTTCCAGGACCCTCTTCTTAGCTTCTAGCCTGTGCTACTATCTCCAGAGGTGCGGGGCCTTTTCCCACCAACCCCAGAGCTCCCCAGAGTTTTCTTGCATGCGAGCAGCAGGAAATATTAGATAGAAGGATTTAGAGTGTGGAGATAAACAGATAGAAAATACAGGATAGCCTCGAGAGGGCCTGGAACCTATTCCAACGGGCCCTGACTGTCTCTGCCCCAGGGTATTTATAGAAACGCCAAGGGGTGGAGCAATGACCTCCTCCCCTAGCACAGTCAAGTGCAGACCATCTCAGACGCCTGCACTCAGGCCCGTGGTCCAAT